>JAEQML010081372.1:0-11234 GCA_016904865.1 Pissodes strobi
AAAAAAAGACATAATATTAAGTATTTTTAATAAATTATATATTTTAATGTTAATTAAATGTTTATAGGTTCTTTTAATTATCATTGATACAGATAATAAAAGTCATTAATAGTTGGGTGATTTTTTAATGCCTTTATTTTTGTCATTCAGTATATATTTTTGCATGTTCCATGTTTGTATTTGCTGCTGTACTAAATATATTATTTTAAAATTAATAATGACCTGCTTTATTTTCAAATACCTATTTTTAGTTTTTATTACATATGTATGCGATATATTAAGTATTTCTATTATTCTTACATTAATTTGTCAGTGGGTTAATATATCAGTATATTCTTAAATCCAATTAAATGTACCCCACTAAATGATCAATCATATTAAATATACATGATATATAAGAAATAAACATAGTTCTTATAATCCTATCCATAAGATTGGCATACAAACATTTAAATTTTGCGACGCACGTGACGTCACAGGCGGGACAATGACGGAGAACAACATGCGCGCTGACATACCGTGTGTAGGTGTATCGTGGACAGGATTAAGTTTGAGAATGTTTAGTTCCTCCAGTGGAATGCAATTTCCTCTAAAACCATCTTTCACTTCTACATGGAACAAGAGCTTTTTGTATGCAGCTTGGAACTGCCTTGCTGTCGGATTGTTATTGTAGCCACCTTGAGCTCTTATAGAGCAAAAGAACAATTCTAAGCAATCCTGTGACAATTTGTATGTTGGTAAAAATTTTAAATGTTGTTTTACAATTAAATGTAAGTACAATATTTTAACACTGCTAATGCATACTCTTAAACCTAAAAACCCTGTGTGTCTGTTAGTATTTAACAATGAAGTACCATTTGCACAAGTCTTTAAATCTTTAATATACAAGTCTGCTTTATTTAAAAATGATAATATGAAATCAGCATTTTTTATTGATAAAGGTTTTTTATAGGAAAACTATAGTAGATTCCTAGAATTAAGAATGTCAAACAAATTGTTCATTATATTTACGAACTCCACTGCCCAACATTCAACATCAATATTTGCGAACAAAACTTTAACGCATTGGCCACACTTTCACTGAAAAGTTGTGTTGCGAGCCGAACCTTCATTTTTGATTTTTAAATTTTATATGTTGCTCCCTCATTTTGTTGGCCAGGTGAAAAGCTTCCTTATCTTAAAGCTCATGCAGTTGTTTAAAGAACCTCCATTCAATAAGCTCGTTGTCTCCATTCACGATTGATCCTTTGTCACCCAACGTATTCCTTACAAGTTTGATCATGTGACATGGATCTAGCAGTACAACAACTTCATCGTTACTTGTTGGATGTTGGAAACTTGTTTTTAGCGACATATGGTTCAAACTGCAGCCCAGATGGTTCGCCATAGTCAAGTTTGTAGGGGCCCCATCAAATGTCAAGCTGACTACTTTTATCCCAGCTTCGAAACATTTTTTCAGGCATTCTTTTACCAACCCCATTTTTGATTCTGCTTTTATTCCAGCTATTAGGAAATATCCTACTGGAATTTTCCAACTTCCATTAACACAGTTGAGGAGGAAAACTAACACATTACTAGCTATTGTGGTCTCCTGGGCACCAGTTCTCATGTCTACATAGCCATATGATTTTCCTTGGCTAGGAACCCACTCCTCATGCTGCCTAATGGCCATCTCATCCATGACCAGTGAACAAATACTTGTATTCTCTGAAGTATCAGCTTTCAATTTCAAGGCTTCAAATGCCTCACTAGTGAATCCAGGTAATCCACTGATATTCTGGTACCACCGACTAATTGTTCTGGTGTGAGGCAAACAAGTATTGAAAGTCCTCCTTACATATTTATAGGCTGCTGGTGAGTAATAATGCAGGGTAAGTGCAAAGACCTTAAGTTCCTCTGAATATTTTTTTGGCAGCGTCTTCGTTAAACTTTTCTTATACTGTCTTAAGTAGAGCTCCTGAGGACCAGCAAGCTTAGACATCAACATTTAGGTTTCTTCCTCCATAAATTTTCTCTTTTTCAGACCAATTATGATTCCCTTTACGCTGGAGATTTTCTTTTCTTTTCGAGCTAATTTCCTTTTTAATAAGGTTATCTTAAGCTTTCTTTTCGCACTCACTCTCTCCACGCATTGCAGTTTATTCAGCAGTTTTCGTTCTCTTGCCGATAACTCAGTACTGCTTGTAAGGGGGGTCGTAATGTTCATTCTTGAACTTGCAGTTATCACAGGTGGAACTGATATGGGAGTTGCCGGCTGAATAATGCAAGTTTGTACATTTAATTTCTTTGGCAAGCTAGGGAATGGGTCGGTTATATTGACAGCAGATTTTATTGTTCGATCTGATATTATTCGAATTTTGGGAGGTATCAATGAATCTTGTTGCCATCTGGCTTCACGATGTGATGAAGTACTCGGTACAGCATCACTGATACTCCCAGCCGGTTGAATCCCAGAAGCACATGGTACGTCGGTGATATTGGAAACAGCTCGGGACACAGGTCGCAACCCAATCTCAACGGGGATAGATATTTCTTCCTGCAAAGGAAAAACAATAATTCTGAATATTTTGTTTCCAATGATTTTCCAAGGAGTTGGGTTCTAGGCCCTAGCAAATTTTCGGGCCCCAATATGACTTTGGCTCCCACTTGATTTTTTTTTCGATTTCGAACTGAAAACATTAATTATAATGTAGTATTTTATTCAGATTTAAAATAAGTATAAATTTACATTAATTTTAATAAAAACTAACAGATTTTTAAGAAAAACTAGAAAAGAAACACCATATAAGATTTAAAAAAAATTATTGAAGCAAAGCATAAATTAGTAAAAATAAAATAATATTTAAAATAACAGAAATACACTGAGGTTAACTTTATTACTTTTCTTCGGAAAAAGTTTGGATACATAAGGATAAACACAGCCAGATTTGGGACTATACACTAACTACTCATTTTTTCGCCGTTTACTTTAACTTTGTAAAATGCTGAACTTTGTAAGTGCCTATTTTTTTACTGTCAAAATTGTTTCGCACACCCACTTACGTTGTCTGTATTTTGTGCTGGTATATTTTTAATAAAATGTTTTTTTATCAGCCTACGTTTTGTCGAGTTATTTTTGTTTAATAAAGATTAGTTTTGTTTTGGAATTCAGATTATAAAGATGGCGAAACAGTATCCTGATTTTTTTATCGAAGAAATGTATATTTTAAAAAATATTCTTATAATTATGTACTTTTTTATGTTGCACATTTGGGCCCCACTTGTCATTGGGCCCTAGGCCCGGACGTAATGGGCCTAATGGTAAAACAGGCCCTGCCAATGATTGTAGTTATAATATGTAGTTTTCTATTACTTCCGGTGACTTGAAAAGATCAGGGATTAAATTTTGAATCGCACTTTCTTAGTAGATACTTACGTTATATATTCAATCTACCCTCCAAATGTATTCTTTCTAAGTCAAACGGTTTGAACTCAGCGAAAAAGGGGTGGTTTTCACCCTCAAATAATAGGTGAGGTCGTGTTGGAAAAAAATGTTTTTCCATGAAAAAAGCAAAAATTAAAATTATGGATTTGGCCCTTTTCCACTATTTTTTGAGCTTCCCTCTCATAAGTGGAGATTTTAAAAACCCTTTCGTAGTGGGTGCTTACGTTATGGAACAAATCTGCCTCCAAATTTCATCTTTCTATGTCAAACCGAGCAAACCTTTTGGGCGTAGTTTTTGGGACAAATTCAACTAAAAAATAACTTTCATTCTAGGCACGTTTTTTTAAGATATAATGTTTTTTGTACTTTTAGTGTCAAGTATGTTTATACCCTGCTTACCAAAAATAACACACCATATTGATCATTTTTTAATATTTTTCTTATATCGGGCTCCAAAAAATTATTACTATTTTTTAATGTCTAGGTGTAATTTGCTAGGAAACTAAAAGTTTTAGGGAATGTCTTTTATGATCTAGAATTGTAATAGATTTGACTTTAAATGTGTTAATTTACTATCTTATAGACCTATAAAGAAAATAATATCGACCTACCACTTTTGTGTATAATTTATGCTGTTAAAGTTTGATCATTGCATTACAATATGAAACACCCTGTATCAATTAGATTTAATTTAGCGAATAAAATAGTATATTAAGATACTAGTTTTAAAATACCCTATTTTATCGCACGAGCACGAAATTAGGAAACGACCCGCTTGCGGGGAGTTTCCTAACGTGCGAGTGCGCTAAATGTCTTTTAAAATGTGTATTTTATACTATTTTTTCTATTTTGCAGGTTTTTTAATGAAATAGTTATTTGTGTATTTAGAGCGCAAAGTAACGGATTGCCGCTTGAGAAAGAATGTTACTGCGCGACGCGTAACGGAGCGCAGTAATATTTCGAAAACGGTAATCTTACTTTGCGCTCGAAAAATACACGGAACTTTTTCTACAGCCGCATTTTCTAAAATTAAATGCACATTTTTCTCTATACTTATTCTGAAATTTGCAAATGACTGTCAGTTTGACATATTATGTTCCAGCTTCGGGCATATTAGAACAGGAGTGCCAGCAACAAACTAACAAACGCACGACTGTCATTTATTTATCTTCGGTTTCCATGACCATTCATAGCACGCTAGACGGAAAAAGTGAGAATTTTCTTTTCCATGTTCGCGCTAGAGCGCAAAATAAGGATCCACGGCATTCGTCGATTTTGCGATTTCATTTTAATTTAGTAATTAGTTATTTTACGCGCGGCTGTAGAAAAACATTAATTTATTCTATTCTCTATCAGCACTTGAGCGGCCATCTTATCATTTTTGACGTCTTTGTTACTAGAAATCCCATTGAAAGCGGTGTCGAAATTTTTGTTAGTGGGCCTTGACATTGAACAATTTTGTTAATATCATAGCAACCAGTCAATAAAATGCGTGTCGAAAAGAAACACGCATTTGCGTATCGAAATGGAATCATTTTGAACGCAAAATAAAAAACTTTATTTACCTTGCTAAGTCTTGGAACAGCATCTGGATTTAAACGGACAATACATTGAGATGTTCTATCAAAACATTCTTCGGAAAAATGTTTCGAACACAGCACACTAGAATTTGTAGGTTGCCAGTCTCTTCTATTTATAAAATTCACCCAAGCTTCTCGACGGATTGAATTTTTTGGAAACCTAAAAATCAGTATTTCCTTTAATATAATGCTAGTTATAAATTTCAAAGGGGAAAATAAGAAGAGAGGGAGCTAAAATTTTAAAATCCTAATTAATTTTTAATTTGTCAATAAATATTTAAAATCATATGTGTACACATTTAGCATGCTTTACCTATATAATAATTGTATAAGGGATACCCTTTTTTCGGTGTGTACATTTCATTTCAGGCACAGTATTTTATTGTTTTCCAAATATTATAGTACGTATCGTGAGCACAATAATATAATCCGGTCCTGAATTATGTTTACACTTACCATTGTTTATAGTAATAAATGCAATGCACTTACCTATGATATGTAATTCCAGCTGATTTCTTTTTATCAACGCGTTGTTGACTGCAACAACTACGCACTGCACATGAAGACATGTTAGAACTGTCCAAATGTTTTTCAAACTCCACAAAAATAGTCTTTAAAATTAAAACGGCATGTAAAACACAAACAACTAACTTGACAATACTTGACACATTGAGGTATTATGGCTTGACAGAAATCCGGCACCAATATGGCGAACCCGAGACCGTTTTGAAGCATCGTGCGTCGCCTCCTTCCTAATAAATACCTCAATGATTTTTATACACTTTTTTACCCCACCCAGTACGCCTATTGGCTCCACTGTCCCGCAAGACAGTTGATTACTATTAGGTTACCGCCAATAAAAATCGTCTAAAAATTACGTAAAAATACTCAATTTGTGTGTTTCTGAAGAAAAAACGACAAAATCAGCCCAACACGTCAACTAAAAAATGACCGTAAAATTTCGTCCACTTGGGATCTTTAAAGGTGCGTCCAGACTTGTGACAAAACCCCGTGACGTGACAGCGTCGCGAACATTTTCACGACGAGGCGAACTTCGATGCGTGTCATCGTCGCCTGTCATCCCTGAGTGTCATCGTCACGTATCATAGTCCCGTTCACAGCGTTCTGCTCATTTAAATAAAAAACAGTCGGTCATCATGGAGGTTGCAGCAGCAGCGTACATAGTTATAGATCATTTATTGCTTAATTCTATAAATGTTAATGTTGTCTCCTGTCCACATTCCATCTTGATATTAAAAAGCAAATACTAATTCGAAACAAAAATAGCCGCTACACTGGTTAAAATTCAAGTAAATATGCAAAACGTTCCGATGATACGCGGTCCCGTCCCACCTATCGCATGAAACAAGAATTCGTTTAAAGCTCCGCCTCCTGGGGATGGCCAGCCATCCCAAGAGATAGTCCGGGCAAGCTCTAGTGTGATTCTAAACGCGAGCCACGCGAGTTTTTGGTTTAGTCCGAGAGCGTACGAAAAATATTTAATCTTTATTTTATTTTTGTTAAAAATGCCTGGTTATAAGTGCCTCTATTTGAATTATTCTACTAGAAGCGGTGGCGAAAAATCAAAAATCATTATTTAAATTACACCGCGATCCTGAAAGGTATGTATAAATGTTGTTTAAGGCACATTCCAGCACACTTATTTCTAAAATTATTGCATATTGTAAAATCGAATGAGCACGAAATTCAATTAAATCTGAAAACTGGCAGATACAATGTGATAGTTAAATCTTTTTTAAATCCTACTAACATACAGTGTCCGCCAAAATATTGACCACATATGGGAAAATTTTTTATTATTATAATATCGGAACTTTTGTTTTAACCAATCAATTCTGCATGTCTCACAATCTAAAAATGCATTTTAGCATTGAAAATGTTTCTGTTTTCCTAGTAGAGGGCCTCACATCGTGAAAAAGTGCATGCTACATTTGCCACATTCATGACGTCATACGCGTGAGAGATCGTGTTAGTTTGTTTATTTAAACCTAAATTTGATTATAACGTAACGGAATCGGTTCAGATGACTAAAATAAATTGGAACTAACTGAAACTAATCGAAAGTTTATTGAACGATTAACCAAAACTAACCACAAGCACCAAAACGGGTTAAAACGTATCGGAACAGGTTACAAAAATTGAAGTAAGAAAACTAATCAAAACGAACCGAGTTTTGGCGACTAACCAAAACTAACAGAAAATATTAAATTTGATTATAACGTGTCGGAACCGGTTCAAATAACTAAAATAAATTGGAACTAACTAAAACTAACCGAGAGTTGATTGGATCACTAACCAAAACTAACCATAAGCGCCAAAACGGGCTAAAACATATCGGAACAGGTTACAAAAATTAAAGTAAGTTAAAATTAATCAAAACGAACCGAATTTTGGTTACTAACGAAAACAAACCACAAAAATTAAACTTGATTATAACGTATCGGAACCGGTCAAGTGACTAAAATAATTTGGAACTAACTGAAAGTAACCGAAAGTTGATTGAATGACTAAAACTTATCAGAACAAATTACAAATGTTAAGTTAAAACTAGCTTAAATTAACCAAATTTTGGCGACTAACCAAAACTAACCAAACACAACAAACGCTTATAACGTAGCGGAACCGGTTCAAATGACTAAAATATACCTATTAAAACTAACTGAACTTTACCGAAAGTCGATTAAACGACTAACTAACCAAAATCACTAAAACGGGCTAAAACGCATCGAAATAGATTAAAAATATTGAAGTAAGTTCAAACTAACCCAAATTTACCAAATTTTGATGTCTAACCAACACTAACCAAAAACATTAAAAATGCTTATAGCGTCTCGGTTCAAATGACTAAAATAAATTGGAACTAACTGAGTTGAACGACTAACCAAAAGTAAGTAAATGCATCAAATCGGACTAAAACGTATCGAAATAGATTAAAAATATTAAAACTAACCCAAATTAACCGAATTTTATTGTCTAACCAAAAACACTAAAATTGCTTATAACGTATCGAAACCGGTTAAAATGTTTAAAATAAATTAAAACTAACTGAATTTAACCGCCAGTTGATTGAACGACTAACCAAGACTAACCAAAAGCACCAGAAAGGGCTAAAACATCGGAACGTATTAAAATATTAAGGTAAGTGGAAACTAACTTTAAATAACTGAATTTTGGCGACTAACTAAAACTAACCAAAACATTAAAATTGGTTATAACGTATCGGATCCGGATCAAATGATTGAAATAAATTAAAACTAACTAAAACTAATCGAAACTGATTGAATGACTAACCAAAATTAATCAAAAGTAACCATAAGCCCCAAAAAGGGCTAAAACGTATCGGAACTGTTTAAAGGTATTAAAATAAGTAACTAACCCAAATTAACCGAATTTTGGCGACTAACTAAAATTAACCAAATACGTTTAATTAACACGTTTCGGAATCTGTTCAAAATCGAACTGGCTGAAAGTAACCGAATGTTGATTGAATCACTAACCAAAACTAACCAAAAGCAACTAAAAGCTCCAAAACGGGCTAAAAGGTATCGAAATAGATTAAAACTATGGAAGTAAGTTAAAACTAATACAAATTAACCGATTTTTTGCGGCTAACTAAAATGAACCAAAACATTAAAATTGATTATAACGTATCGGATCCGGTTCAAATGACTGAAATAATTTAAAACTACCGAAAGCTGATTGAAAGCTAACCAAAACTAATCAAAAGGAACCATAAACACCAAAAAGGGCTAAACCTATCGGAACTGATTAAAGGTATTAAAATAAGTAACTAACCCAAACTAACCGAATGTTGGCGACTAACTAAAATTAACTAAATACGTATCGGAAACTGTTCAAATTGGAACTGGCTGAGAGTAACCGAATGTTGATTGAATGGCTAACCAAAACTAACCAAAAGTAACTAAGAGCACCAAAACGGGCTAAAACGTATCGAAATAGATTAAAACTATGGAACTAATACGAATTAACCGAATTTTGATGAATAAGTTAAAACTAATACGAATTAACCGAATTTTGATGACTAACCAAAAACACTAAAATTGGGTATAACGTATCGGAACTGGTTCAAATGACTGCAATAAATTAAAACTAACCGAAACTAATTTGGTGCTTCTATTTACTTTTGGTTAGTTTTGGTTAGTCGTTTAACCAACGTTCAGTTAATTTCAGGTAGTTTTAATTTATTTTAGTCATTTGAACCGACTCGTATACGTTATTACCAGTTTTAGTTTTTTTGGCTAGTTTTGGTTAGTCATTCAATCAACTTTCAGTTAGTTCTAATTTATTTTCGTCATTTGAACCGGTTGCGAGACGTTATAACCAGTTTAAATGTTTTTGGTCAATTTAAGTTAGTTGCCAGATTTCGGTTAAATATAATATTTTTAATTTGTGTCGATACGTTCTAACCCTTCTTTGTGCTCTTGGATACTATTGGTTAGTTTTGGTTAGTCGTTTGATCAATGTTCGTTTGATTTCAGTTAGTTTTAAATTATTTTAGTCATTTGAACCAGTTCCGATATGTTATAACCAATTTTAATGTTTTTGGTTAGTTTAGGTTAGTCGCCAATATTCGGTTAATTTGGGCTAGTTTTAACTTACTTTAATATTCTGAATCTGTTCCGATACATTTTAGCCCGTTTTGTTGCTTTTATTTGCTTTTGGTTAGTTTTGGTTAGTTATTCAATCAATTTTCGTTTGCTTTTAGCTAGTTCCAATTTATATTAGTCGTTTGAATCGGTTCCGATATGTTTTAATCAAATTTGATGTTTTTGGTTAGTTTTGATTAGTCCTTAAAATTTGGCAGGTTTTGGTTAGTTTTAACTTATTTTATTGTTTGTAACCTGTTCCGATACGTTTTAGCCCGTTTTGGTGATTTTGGTTACTTTTGGCTAGTTTTGGTTAGTCGTTCAATCAACCTTCAGTTAGTTCCAATTTATTTTAGTGATTTGAACGGATTCCGATACCTTACGATCAAATTTAAGTTTAATAAATAAACTAACACGATCTCTCACGCGTATGACGTCACGTGGCAAATGTAGCATGTACTTTTTCACGATTTGAGGCCCTATACTAGGATAACAGAAAAATTTTCAATGTTAAAATAACCTTTAATCGGCTTACTATTACATTAAAGCGTATTAAGGGAATTTCTGTAAAAAAGTCAGAGCAGCCATAATAACACAAGATTTTCATGACCGCCTGTTGGGAAAAAAGAAAGAGAATGGCTATTGCAAATTTTTATTTTTCCTGAACCAGTCCACCAACAAAACACGTTTTCATTTAATTGGTGCAGACCAACTATTTTAATTTTGAAGAACAATTCTATAATCATACCCGCTTTATTTGGTGCAGGCCGCGTATAACCGCCACGTCAAGGTTAAAGTTGGCTGGCGAGGAATTTGCCGATCTTTTGCATCTGGTGTGCGTTTATCTGGGGTCTTGTCACAGGTCTGGACGCACCTTAATGTTAGTCCTTTCCTTTTTCTTGATTTCAGATACACAGAGGGTTAGACGTCAAAGAGGAAGGAAAGTAAACTAAGGCGGGAATTAAAACTCAAAAAATTAACATTTTAAAACTTTGTAAATGCAAATTGATTCCACTTTCGTATCTAATGCCCGGTTTCTGAAGTACCAGATATCTATTGTATAAAGTTATGAAGCCTCTAATTACTATGGTTACAATTGTATTAACAATCGTTGTCATAGGAAATATTTGAAGAATAAAGTTATCCATACTTTCAGAGACTGGGCATTAGTATACTTAGCAGCACATACATACTGGAAGTACCAATTTTCTGACCGGACATGAAAAATCATCACCTCCTATTAGACCAGAAAGTGATATCCGAGGTGATATCTACCACTAAGTAGCTCATGAAAAACTACGATAGGAAAGTGCAAACCAGGTCACCGTGTACAGGGTGTCCCAAATTCGAGCCTCATCATTGGGATCTCGGAAACTAGAAGAGATACGAGGTCGGTTAAATTGAGGCAAAGTTGCGCAATTTGATGCTGATTAAAATGCTTCCTTAAAAGTTAAAAAAATCCGAATACTTCCGCAGATATTTAGAAAAAACCGAATATTCGCGATTTCATTTTTATTTTTTTATGACTCTATTTGAATAGATATTACAAAATAAATTTCATATTCTCATTGCTACTTTTTCTGTTCTACAAGATGGTGTTAT
>JAEQML010081373.1:0-11233 GCA_016904865.1 Pissodes strobi
CAACTGTGAAATAGAAAAAATTGAGACAATTTAGTCTGGATTTGTAATAAACGGTCGAGGCGTTTCCTCGCGGGCATTCTAATACCGCCTGAAGATCATAAACAGCTACATTATATCTGTCACATGCTGCTCTTCGTTTGTCATTTTCTTTTTCAATACGAGAAAGTTGATATTCTATTTGATGTTCATTGAAGCTATCCATCAGTACTTCTTTATCACAATCTTCTGAGTTAGCAAAAGCTACGCACAGGTCACACTGATCTTTTTTCGGGATAAAAAATTGTTAAATATTTTTGTATACATTTGCAAATTAGCAAAGGGAAGATTATGATGTTTTCTATCTTGTACATAATCCCTATGTAAATCTGAAATTGACTTGCCTCCTTCAATGTACTCCCTAGATGTCTGGACTCTAAGGTAATGCGACTCAATACGCGGGATTGATTGAATATGCAAATGCACACTGTTTTTAATTTCTTCCCCTACAGTACAATGATATGTATATTTTCCTCGAAGGTCTGATTGAACAAAACCATTGACATCTTTTTTTTGCAATACAGTTCGTATTGACCTGACATTAATATCTAGCGTCTCTTTAAAAAACAATTTACATACACGTACGCGTTTTTCGTTTACAGTAAAGTAAAACGCATTATTTAATTTACGATAATTTTGAGTACTGCTGTATCTATATTTGGGTTTTATTGGACTTATATGACCTTTGTTTTTCGAGCTCAGCTAACGCCCAGTAGGTTGTGAATATATTTTGTCTTTCATTATGGGTAATTTTTGTGGAACAACCAATTTTACACTTCTCTTTACACGGGGATCTAATTTTTCTAGATTCATACTCTTTCTTGCTTTTTGAAGTACAGATCGAGAATTTCGTTTTCTCTTTGCTTCCTTAATTTTTTATTCCTCAGGGTTAGCTCTCATTTTTTTGCCTCGCTTTACTTTCAATTCCTCAGATTTGTTTTCATCCAACCAAATATGAGTGGCACGTCTTACCACAGAAACGACCTCCTTGTCTGACGAGTCAGATTCATCCTTCATTTCCTCTTGAAAGTCAGGGGGGTTCTTAAAGTATCGTCGATGTCACTTTCATTGCTATGAACTGGAGAAACGGTCTAAGATACTCTTGTGGCTCTTCTGGTTGTCAACTTTAGTGGCCTTTCATGATTGTAGCTAGGAAAACGATGTCGATATTGGTTTTGATTTCAAGGAATTTATACACTGATATGGGCTAATACTACTATTATTTAGTACGTCTGTAATGGAAGCCGACTCTAAACTATTTATTTTCTGAATGGTAAAGTAAAATAAATGCACGAACAGGGATGTTTTGTAAGTATTACCATTATTTCCTTGAGTGATTTCAGATTTATTCTCAGCAAGTAAGGGTTGATGAGGTGCAATAGTCAGAGACAAACCGTTAGAATCGTTTGGCTGGACTTCGAGTTGATCTAAGTTAGGACTAAGAGATATAGGATGTTGAATTGGTGAAATATTTGATTTACGGCGGAAGTTCCAAAGTTTGATCTGAAACTGTTTAAAAAAATAAATACTTGCTGGTTAGAAAAAAACTTTAGTTTACCCCTAGTACCGGCACCCTCATTCCTACTATCCATCTCTAGAGTACTATCCAGAACCAACTTTTGCGCTAACGACACCAACAATTTCCCATGATTCATCAGGCGATCTAAAAAGTGATTAATTAAGTTTTATATATCTACACCATACACCAATTAGTAAATTCTGATTTATTACAAGACCTTTGCTTTGTTAAATGTGTCACGGCTCAAATTTAAATTGATGAAAATAATTTAAATTGTTTAAAAGCTACGCTACAAAACTGTCACAACTGAAAATATTATTATATATCGAATTCAGATTATTTAAATTATATTTTACGAAAAAGAATGATGTTAATAGCCCGTAAAATAAGAAAGTTAATCCGGATTGCATACCATTCCCCTAAAAATATAGTAACTTTATTACACGCCCCTCTTTCTTTGAGAAAAATATTTATTCATAAGTATTTTATCCCTAAAGCTAAGTAGTAAAATAATAAAAAAAACCTAATCCGGATATTTATACAACACAAAATTCGCGAAAGTAAATGGCTTCTTCTTCGGCTCTTCCTCCGGTTTACTCTGCCTCTCATAGACGGGTGTACATGAGGTGGGTCCTCATGCTCACGTCGAGTCGGGTACTTCATCGGGTTTTCGGGGCCACTGGATAGTGGATCCCTAGTCCAACTGATCAGCCAGATTAGTGGCTGAGAAAGTATTGGGTACGGTTGGACTCTTACCAGTATGATAATTGATTTATATACTGGTGCATCGAGCCGGTTTACGGTCCTGTATATGGAGGTGTCTTCTCTTTGAGATTACAGACAACGGGTGAGATGACCTTCATGACAGGAGGTGGTCTGGAGCTGTGCGGTATTAGGACAGCGGATGCTTTCTACTTTGGACCTGCTTACTGATCTATCATCTTGCCACAGTGATAGTGACGGCTCGGTATAGTGAAGGTTCTTTTCACTTATCCTGGACCATTCTATAGACTTCTTTCGGTGCTTGAAGTCGGTTGGTCTGAACTGTGAGCGGTCTGGGAATCTGGCTGGCTGGTTAGTGGAGCCGCCACCCGAATGGTCAACGACAGTGTGGGCATGGCCGGTAGTAGTTGGGATCAGCCTCCGGTGATAGAACCCCTGCGTCTGAGTGAGGTTGCAGGCATCTGGGCTGGTGGCGGTTTTGACTAGTGAGTTCCATATCGCTTGTCTCGGGCTCTAAGGCGGGTCGCCGAGGGTGGACTGGAGCGACGGCACCCCTGCAAGTACAGTCGCGAGACAAGGTGTCCAGTAGGCCACACCGGGAATAGCACTTGACGCGGACCCAGTACAGGTGTCCCGCTCGTATCTCGGATAGCCGCAGCGCCAGCAGAGATACATGTTTATTGGCAGGTGCAGTGCGTGGATGTCCCGGGTGGGACCGGGAAGTAGATCGGAAGTAGATCGGAGCAGGATCTAGTTGCATCAGGAGGCGGGTTTGTGTTGACCTGTGTATGGCGCCTCTGGTAGCGGTCTGTACAGGCGAGGGCGTGCGGGCATTGGCGGGCATCTAAGAGGGTTCGGCAAACGGGTCAAACTTCTCCAGTTCGTGGGGATAGACCGGAGCAAGATTTGGTTGCCTCGGATGGTCTGTTTGGGTTGCCTGGTGGCTGGGGCCTCTGGTAGTGATCCTGACAGGTGAGTGAGGGCAAACACTGGCGGGTGTCTCGTAGGGGTCGATCCAAGCGTCATCTAGAGCTGCGGCAAGGTCGCTTGTGGATGAACCAAATTCAAACCTACGCTTGAATGCTTCTTGGTGCTGGAGGTTCTGGATCAGATTCTGTAACAGAAAATAATATTATGCAAAGAAGGTACGTGCTTTGGTGATCGGTAGGGACAATGACACAAGTGCGGTAAGCAACGGAACATGTATTTTTTATTTCGGTATAAACAACAAATTAAAACAATTTGAACCTAAATCAGTCTTCTCAGGAAAAAGGAAACGAAACCCAGTCTTCATAGGCATTCTTCAGTCTTTAGGATGGGATGCTTTGCCATCAGTTGGGAGGTATCGTGATATATACCTGGCGCCCATCGGAAGCTACAAACCGACGTCGACACCGCTCTCCTCACGGTGCCCGTGCCGGACGTTATTTCTAGACAGCTCGACGCAGGTCCGGGGGCCAGAGAGTAGTGGCGGATAGGGATAGTAAAGCTTCCGCTCCCTCAGCTTCGGTATGTGGTGTCGGAAGTGACGGGCAGCGAGGGCGGCGGGCTATCCGGGGAGGGAAGCGGAATCGATTCACACATTCCGGGTGCTGGCCTTGCCGTCTTCTGGTCCCAGCGGGTTCCCCGCAATGTTTGTACCTGGGTCCTCTGGGTTTGGGTACTGGTAGTGCTTTTCCGGCCGGGCTGGCGGTCGAAAAACGCCGTGGGAGGACCACTTTTACGGAGGGGTATGCCTTCTGGTAGGGGAATAGGGCCGGTGGTAGAGACTCCCGAAGTAGTTGGTGGTGGTGGTAGGCCACATGCGCATGTTGCGGGGGTTGAACCAGTCGCTCCTTGTAGATTCGGACGGCCTATTTTATTTCGGTCATTTTTCCTGCGGCCACCTATTTATTCCTCTCGACGTCCTGCCGAGGGGTGGTTTCGTTCCCCGTGGTGGTTCTCCGGCCATCCGGGCATGGCTTCCAGACATCTGAAAAAAAATTATTCGGATGAGGGAGAAGTTCGTTATATAAGGAGGCACCATAGCAGGATGGGTTTGGTACGGATGGTTTACAAAAGTACTGGTCGGAGTTGAATTCGGAAAGACGGTTTTGGCACACCCAGCTTAAAATAGAGGTGTCGGTGTCGCAAATGGAAAGTTACGGTGTGCTGATGAATACCGGGGAAGGGGGGTAGTTACATGATTCTGGGACGGAATGCTAGGATCGGGTTGTCGCATTCCCCCTCTGGCGGTTAGATTTTGACGATGCCGCGGTACTTGTTGCTAAATTCGTGTTTCATGCAATACGGATGGTTGGCGGGCGTTGAGTGTCGCTCCACTTTTGATGTTGCGCCTGCGCACAATGGATTTTGGTTAGAGGGCTTGATACTAGCTTCTTGTGGTCCAGGAACTTAATTTTTACCAAAATATTGCAAACTAAGCGGTATCTTCAGAACCATACGGTCTACGGCCTTGAAACATCAAAAATCGGAATTGGAAGACGTGGTTTACTCGGAAGAGGTTCCGCGTCGGTTTTTAGGTTGCGCATGCGCAGAACGGATTGTGGCAAAAATCGGTATTTTGGGACACAATTTTTGACCGGAAAACTAGTATTTTGACAAACGGTGTCGAGATGTGTATTTTGGGAGTTTTACATGGAAGAAGTGAACAGAGACCGGAATTTATGTGGAAAATAGTTGTCATATGACTTTGTGGTCGGCGCATGCGCAGAAGGGATTTTCGGAAAACTGATCATTTCGGGCCTAACTCAACGGATATAACACTAACTAAGCCTAACTTAAATCTACTAGGCTCGACGGGGAATGCCATCGGATTGATTCCTCCGCCGGCCTCCTATCTAATCCTGCTGAGCGGTAGGGACCAGAGTATGAGTCTCCCTATGACGGCCTGCAACTAATTCTAGTCTTAATCCTAAGAACTTACAATCAGAGCACAAACATATATTAGCCTGAAATTTGGTAGTAGTGGAACGTCTATATCTGCGCATCTGAGTCAACGGCTGGTAGAAAACTGTTCGTCGGAATGAAATTTTGTGGCGAAGCTGCTTGCTCCTCGGAAAGAAATTGTGTGGCGAAGCTGCTTGCTCCTCGGAAAGAAAGTCTGGGAAGAAAGTCCCTAATAAACGGAAATAAAAGTTCGGAAAGAAAGTCCATGATGACGGAAAACAGTGAAGAAACAGCTAACCAGGGGTCATTCGCGCATGCTTGTGTGGTTGCCGGCTGTCTTTAGAAATTAGCTTAATTAACTTAACTTAGTACTAGCAGGAAGGAATTTAGAAAGAAAACAAACAATTTCAAAAATACACCTAATACAGCATCTCTATTTGCCAACTTGAAATATAAAGAATGGTCAATTCAAAGCCCTGATGATCTATGCTAACCTAGCGTTGTAACAAAAGAATTATTATCCGATACTAATCTTAACCAAACTGAGGCGAAACTAGAATATTAATACTTAACTAAAGAGTCACTCTTATACGACTTATATTAACCCAAAAGACTTGACTAAAGAAATGAAAATATTGCCAGAGGGGGGAGGGGTATGGTATGCGAAGCGTAACGGTCTGACATCAATTTAGAGAAGAGAAACAGCGCCGCGATATCAACTGTTGGGATATGTGTATTGGGAATAGGTTTCCATCAGGTAGGGATGCGTACGTGTCCCTATCGGGTACTGGAATGTATTCCTTAGTGCCTGGTTGTTCGAAATTCTTATTTTACTTTTGATTTCTTCTATTTACTTTGAAATTATCTCTTCTAATGTGGAATTTTGAGTTCGTGTTAAACGGGACATCTGCGATCCATCTCGCTGTCTTGTTGAATTTGGCCTGTAGTGCTCTTTTATTTGTTTCGGCTGTGTGCCTCCACGCTTATTATGTTTTTAACCAGGCTTGCGGTGCCTCCTCCTCTGTCTCGTACTCTATCATTTCTGTATATTTTATAATTCGGAATTGTGAATTTGTCTGCAGGTTTCAGTCTTGTTTCCTGGAGGAGCATTATGTCCACGTTAATGTCTTCCATGTGATTTATTAGTTCCATTTTATGCATTTTGGCACTGTTTATATTCCATGAGGAAATTGTTAACGTTCTGGGCTTTATGATTTTCTTATTTCTTTCCATACAGGCCTTTGAAGAAGTTTTCTAGGTTTCTTTGGAATTCTTCTTGGAATATTTTCATAGTGTTTTCCATTATTTTGGTCATGTCTATTGGGAATTTCGGTGTGGACGTCTGTTCTGTTCTTGCTTGTTGGTTATTTTCTTGTGAGTTCTGCCTCTGTAGTGCTTCGCTGTAGCTTTTCGGGGCTGGTCTTTGGGGACAGGCCATTGCGTTGGCTGTATGCGGCCCTCCATAGGTAACGCATTTGGCCGGGGTGGTCCTTGGCTTGTCACACATGCTTGTGTGGTGACTGGCTCCGCATTTTACGCACCTCGGGGGGCGTTGCACTTAAATTGTGAGTGTCCGAAGGTCTGACAATTTCAGCATTGTGTTACTTTCTTGATGTTCGATCTGAGCGGTTCCACTTTTATTTTTAGGTCGTTTATTCCATCGATGTTGAATATCTCCTTTTCGCTCCTTAGCAGGATGACTATCATATTGCCTAACGGTTTCAGAGTTTCCTTTCCGTTTATTGTAATCTTCTTTTTCATTCTGTGGATGGTAGTCGGGTGCAGGTCGACCGCCTCCAATTCTTCTCTAACTTGTTCTTCAGTTGCTGAGGTGATAACTCCTTTTAGGACTACATGTAGCATCCTTTCGTCCCTAGTGTGAAAGGTGTGGAATGGTATTTTGTGCTTTCTTAAGCATTTGTCCATTTGGTTCAAGAGCTTCGTATCTAGGGGTTCGATTTTGATGCCCTCGTTCGTCGCTCTTGCCTTGGTGTATTCTATCTTTTCTTTTTTGAAAATATTCGACACGTAATCCCATTTTAGCTTGTCATGTAGAATAAGCGGCGGGCAGCTTACATTCATTGGCTCGAAGGGCTGTGCTGTTGACATTGGCCTGTTTTCTGTCTTTTTCGGTGGTTGGATGGCCATGCTTATTGTTGTTGTGTCACTATCTGTTATTCGCAGTGCCGGGAGTTCTTTCTGGGTCTCGCTGTGTTTTTTAGTTGGTTTTTTCTTGGGATTTTCGTCATCTTGCTGATTGCTAGCCTTTTTCTTGGGGGGAGCCTCCTTCATTTCTTCGTCGATGATGTTCTGTTTTTTAATCTCCTCACGGAGTTGTCTCGACTCTTCTTGCCATGCCTCCTAGTTTTTTTTGAAAGCATGAATTGCTTTATCTGCTTCTTTATTGTATTCTAGTTGCCTTTTTAGTGCTCTGTTGAGCTTCTCGTTTTCTTTCTTCAGGTATTGCAGTTCTTCAAGAATCTGTTCAATGGAAGTCTTGTCCTTCGTCCCTTTTGAAGTCACTACTCACTACGATACACCAGCCAACGCGGTGGCCTCCTCCTCAGGGGAGCGTCGGTTATGCCGGGTTTATACATGCACTGATCTACTGGCGCTAAAAGCCTCGCCAGAAAATTTTGCACGCCAAAAATGTTTACACATGTGATAGATTCTTCGTGCCAGTTTCAGTTTAAATCTGTGGTGGTTGTTTGAGTGAACGGTATGTCGAGAAAGCGTCTTCGTGAAGTGTGTAGAGAAATTGCAAAATATTTGATAGAGTATATAATTTCAGATTTAATAAAGAAAAAAGGGATAGAAGACAAATTCTGGATGCATCTGGACAACTCTTAATGGAACTTGCAGTAGAGGATCCTGAAAGGTACAGGAATCACTTACGTATGTCAGAAAAACATTTTAATATCCTTTTAAATTGTGTAACGCCATACATTCAACGGCTGAATACGGCAATGAGAGATTCTATACCGTCCAAACCGAAGCTTCAAGTAACATTGAGATATTTGGCATCCGTAGATACTTTTGCAACACTTCAATATTTATATAGAATTCCAAAATGTACCATATCAAAGTCCCTACCAGAGGTTTGTGACAGCATTTCTTTGGCTTTAAAGGACTCTATTAAGGTGAGTAGCAAACCTTTGAATACATATTCATTTATTTTTTATTTATGACCATACAAAAACCTAAACACATAGTATAAACAATATGAAACGAGAAATAAGTAGGTACATAATAAAAACATAAAAAGATGAATAATAATAATTATAAATCGTAGTTCAGTATACTGCCTACTGCTTGTGACAAAATATCGCCGGAATATGGAGAGTTTGTAGTATAGGTTGCATCAGACTGGCTTGAATATTCATCGTAGGAAACTGGGGATGAATATGATGCATTTTCTTCATTGTCTGGGACTATCGGCGATGATGAATTGTTATTTTTTACTTTTAAACGTTGTTGAATCATATATGATTGAATGTAGGCCATTGATTCGAGGGCCATGTTTTCTGGAAGCTTCTTAAGTTGACATGCTATGGTTTTTCCAAAACAGACAAATTCATTATTTTCGTCAAACGTTATTTCGCGTAAATCTTGTATGGCTTTCTCAGTACTACTTTGTCCTTTTGGTTTCTCAATTTTAGCCCTTTTTGCAGGTATAAGTGTAACCGGTTTTCGACATGTTGCTTTTGGTATGGCGGGAGTAGTTGGTGGAGAATTCAATGAATCCTGCTCGTGAATGGTCTCTGGTACATTAGTGGTATCTGTTTTTTCTTGTGTGTATTCCTGACTTTCAAACAACAAACAAAACTAGTTATTATTATAGAATATGAACTGTACCCCGTAGGCTGGAACACTATAAAGGGACATACAGCATTGAACTCTTAGCTGTAGTAGATGATCAGTACTGCTTTACATATCTACATGTTGGTGCAACTGGAAGGGCATCCGACGGTGGAATATTTTCGAGGTCCTCTATTAAAAGATGTTAAATTTACCGCCAAATTCCATTTTTGTAGCAGATGCCTTCCCTCTAAAAGAATATTTGTTAAAACCGTATTCACATCATGGACCCCTTACAATAAAGGAAATAATTTTCAACTATCGATTGTCACGTGCCAGAAGACTTGTTGAAAATGGTTTTGGAATTTTAGTATCCCGATTTCGTGTATTCGAAAAGACAATCGCCCTTTCTCCCGACAAAGCTGATAGATAAACTTGTAAAGGCGACCTGTTCGTTACATAACTGGTTACGACTGACATCTAATAATTATGTCGGTCGTGGAAATGTCGATGAAGAAGATTTTGAAACTGGAGGCGTAATTGCGGGGTCTTGGAGACAGGAACTTATGGGCACATCCTTCCGTGACAATAACTTCCATTAATGAATCGCGTAATTATTCCAGAGGAGCAGCCGAGCTTCGAAATACATTAGCAAACTGGTTTTTAGGAGACGGTGCAGTTCCATGGCAAATGAAAATGATCAATGAAAATACTAATTCTAAATAATTGCCTATTATGCAAAAAATAGTTAGGGTGATTGTATTTTTTTTAATAAAAAAATCTTATAATACATTTTATTGTCTATTTTATAGCCCTAACCCTAATAAGTAATCACAATCCGAGATATAACCACTCAGGCCCGTTTTATAATGTTGGCTGATGTATAAATATTTCATAGTTACAATAATTATTGTATTAACAATAGTAAACAGTCATTATTAATTAACTGGGCTTAATATGAATAATTAAAAAATAGATATATTATGAGAGTACTTACCAATATTTCAGTTGATTGTGATTCTCTACTTTGAACCACCTCACGTAAAACCCTGTCCGCCACAGGAAACCAAGATAATATATTTCTTCAATTCAACTTTTAAGAATTTTTGTTTGTTCTAGTGTGTATGCATTCCTAACCGATCGAATTTTTGATTTTACAGCAGCTGAATCAAATCTTTCAATATTCATGGCATTAGAAATTCTCTCATAAGCATTATCTCGTAATTCTCTGTTTTTGTAATGCTTGAAATATACATCCCAAAGACAAGGATTTGTTTCATATGCTTCTAGGAATTTAATTGTCGTCTGTGAACTCCACCTTTTGCTAATTACTCACACATATTTTGCTAACCCGGCAGTAAATTTTCTTTCGAATTGCATGCACGATGGCACTGGTGACGTGAAAAGTTAGAACGCAACTAACTTCTTGCAAGTATGCATGCATATAAAAACTGGCGCGCCAGTGAATGTTTACATGTGCTATAATTTGCGAAATAACTACTAGCGCCACTAAATCCATGCATGTGTAAACCCGGCATTAAGGTGTTAACTCTTCAGGTACGGTGTCCAAGGCGCCGCCGCGCCGCTGGTAAAGGTACGGTGGCAAAGGCGCGACTGCGGCCGCCGCGGCGGCTGGCCGCGCCTCTGCTAATCTGGTGATTGCGTTGTACTGGTGCCCAAGAAGCCGCAGCCACAGGCGGCTGCATTTGAATCGCGGCGGGACTGCTCGGAGGGCAGTGGAGTCGCGGCCGCCGGCGATTCGTGTCCACCCGGAATAATCCGAAATTGTACCGACAAGTCATTTCTCGTCTTCTCGCAGTTGCAATTACAATCACGATGAGCAAGAACTCCGGAAATATAGTTTCCTGTGATGATGAAGAGCGACTAATTGAAGAGATTAGGAAGTGTCCTTCATTTTCGCGATTTTGAAATAGCGAACTACATTTACGCCTTTTCTCACTCGCAACTAGAATTAACTCGTCTTGCTCCTCTTCTTCTAGTAAGCATTGAACAATTGCATTATTCTTTATAACATACGCTTGCACTTTTGCTTCCACCATATTTGAAATTTTCATCGCAACTGCAGATGGACAAATTCCAGCCGCGGCGACTGGTCGCGTCTTGAACACCATCTGGACCCCGGCGTCTATATGCAGCCGCGATCAGCCGCTGCTCTCAGCCGCAGCTTGGACACCGTATCTTGTGTTTGCCTTTTACTGGTGTCTAAAGGTGGAGTGTCAATCAAGCGACTGCAGCGGCCACAGCCGC
>JAEQML010081374.1:0-11233 GCA_016904865.1 Pissodes strobi
AGTATAGTTTTCTTATCGAAGCATTTAATATTCATTTCTATGCTTGAGTAAATCGCTAACACACTATAATATATAATTAATTTTAACTTCGTAATTTTTTAAGTTAGGTGCACGTATAGTGAACTGAAATTTGCAAAAAAAAACTTGTCCAAATTCAAGAAAAATTCGTTTTTTTTTTCAAAAAAGGCGGTATATCTAAAAATATCAAAAAATATCAACAATATCCAAAATTGGCCGAATTTGCTTTTTATATTTGCCTATGGATTAGTTTAGTATGACAATTTCGACAAAAAATGGCTAATGACTATTTCGGCTAAAAATTAAATTTTCATTATTTTACAGGGTTTTAGTCGTCACCCTGTATGTGACATTTCCTGTCAGACCGCATTTTTATTTTTCATTAACTTATTCTTCTTGAGCCGACCTGTAAATTTGTCAAAACCGCAATTCAGTACAGCAAGCCGTTTTGACGATATCCGTTTTTTAAATGGGACCAAAATGTTCGAGTTCGAGGAGTATATGCGGAAAAAATTACATATTTAAAAAAATATTTTTAGCTGCTTGCTCTTGCTCTTTTTTTAACATTCTCTCTATTATTATGAAATATTTTTTCGGTTGTAGACTAGATAATAATATTTACTCGATTATTTGCAGTAATGAGACAGCGATTATAGCTTTTGCCAGCCTAGCCCTTCTTCCCATCGTAGGCAAAATGATCTTGGCGGTTTCACGGTAAGGAGACAAAATACTTTAAAATGAAGGGTCTATTTTAATACGCACTTTTAAAAATTTCCTTGCGTAACAAGAGGACTACTAAATTACGTTTATTTTTTTTACGATTATCATTAAAATATCAAAGGCTGTCAGCCATAAAATCTTTGCCAAAATACATAACAAATAGTAAATTGAAGAACCTAAAAATATCTCCGGTTATTATGTTATTCGGTCAAAGAACAATTTTACTTTTGCCAAACATTTTTGTTATTGGGTCACAGCCTTCGACAATTATTATTAAAGTTCAAAAATAGTATTTTTACAAACATTCTTCTCGTCCAAACTCTCCTAAATATATTTCATTTCTTATTCGTTTATATAATCAAAATATGAGTTTAATTGTCATCAATGCAGAAGTGCATATGCGTTTTCGAAGTCATATGAGTTGGAGGCGTTTTAATAAAACAGGAATGTAATGTTTTTGAAGTTAAATTTAATGTTAAGAAATGTTCAGATTAACTGATGTTTCTTTCTATAGGATGAAATAACTGAACGCGACGAGTCGCTTTCTTAAAACATATTTCATTTGTAAAATTACGTTTAAGTTTTAATTAATATCTGGATTAATTGGTTGCTACCTGGCATTGTTCTGCTAAGATGCCATCTGAGCTAATCTGATTCATCAGATTATTTGGATAGGTATTCGTAATTTAATACTTCATTTGGCCTAATATATCATTTTTGTGCAACTTTAATTCATTGTTTACATTTTTGGTTTGTGTTAAAATAATTACGTCCTCTTGCCGGCATATTTTCTAGTTTTCTTATCGAGGTATTTAATCTTCATTTCTAGCCTCTTATTTATGCTTGATGAAATTGCTATTGTGTAATTACATCCACCTGTCTGTCTTCTCGTTCTATGTGTCCTGGTTCTGTGTTTTCTCTTAATGCGCACGTTGTTGTATTGCTAAAATATGCTTGAAATTAAATCTACTAAATAGTCTTTAGTCAGTTCTGCTATTCGAAATTCAATACATTTTATGAACATTTATCGATTATAAATACATATATTTACCTTTTCAAATTACATATAAGTTTTGCACTTGTGCAGTTTACATCCTTGAGCCGGGGCCGAAGTCGCTCTATAACAATTCAAACAAAATTCAATCATTTGTGGAGCCAAAGGCAATCAATTCCAGGGTAAAAATATAAGTTTTCGTCAGAATAAGAGATGAGTAGAAGTATAAAGCTTTTTTGCCATAATCTTGTTTGTTCACCTGGCCTTCTACCAAAGAAAATAATAGTTTCAAACAATATTCTTTCGTTCTACCCATTAAATTATAACGCCAACTTGAGGTATTTTGAGCAAGTTGATCTCCATTTATGGTCCAAAACTACCATTTTATTGCTCTATCTCAAATTAGCCTCTTTCATGAAATTACTCGGAAGTGTATACAGGGAGTTCCTTATTACCGCGCTAATATTTAAGAGTGTTATTCCTCAGATCATAGCCCATATATGCCCGCAACAGCTACAGGATGTTGAATTAAATCGTTGTTTTTTTAATATATCCGAAAGTATCTAATTTAGAGATTATTTTCAATTTTGGTATGTGTTAATAAGATATGCAACCACATATTTTAGTAGAAAAGGTTATTCAATCGCCCCACCTGTGCTGTCCTTGTGGACTTGTCCTCTGATATTTTTTACAAAAAATGTGAATTTGTTGTTAAATTATTTTTAATATCCCGAAAGTACTTTAGACATTATTTCCAACTTTATAATCTCTTAATAGGATATACATATTTTAGTAGGAAATACGGATCAATCTCTTCACCTTTGCTGTCCATGCGGACATGTCATCTTATATTTTTTGCAAAGAAGGGAACTTGTTAAATCGATATTTGTGAATATCTCCGAAAGCACTTTAGATATTATTGTGTATTTTGGTATGTGTTAAGAGGATATACAACCACAGAAAAAGCTAGTAAATCGTGCTGTCCTTGCGGGCACGTCGTCTGATATTTTCTTACAAAAAATATGAATTTGTTGTTAAATCGTTGTTTTTTAATATCTCCGAAAGTACTTTAGGTATTATTTTGAATTTTGGTACCTGTTAATAGGATATACTACCACATATTTTAGTATAAAGAGAAAACAAGAACTTTAGATATTATTTTCAATTTTGTTATCCGCTAATAGGATATTCAATCAATGTTTTAGTACACAAAGCTAGGCAACTGCTCTACCTCTGCTAGCCCTGCGGATATGTCCTCTTATATATTTTACAAAAAAAAAGTTAATTTGTTGTTAAATCGTTGTTAAGTACTTTACGTATATTATATCTATTAATAGGATATGCAACCACATATTTTAGTAGAAAAAGCAATTTAATCGCGCCACCTGTGCTGTCCTTGTGGACATATCCTCTTATATTTTTTACAAAAAAGGGAACTTGAATATCTCCGAAAATACGTTAGATATTTTTTTCAATTTTGGTATGTGTTAACAAGAATTACAACCACAGATTTTAGTAGAAAAAGCTATTCAATCGCTCATCTTGTGCTGTCCCTGCGGGCATGTCCTCTGATATTTTTTACAAAAAAAATATGAATTTGTTGTTAAATCGTTGTTTTCTTAATATCTCTGAAAGTACTTTAGATATTATTTTCAATTTTAGTTCCTGTTAATAGGATATACCTACAACCACATATTTTAGTAGAAAAACTGTTCAATTGCTCCACCTGTGTTGTCCCTGCGGACATGTCATCTGATATTTTTTAGATAAGAAAGTGAATTTGTTGTTAAATCGTTGTTTCTTGATATCTTCGAAAGTACTTTAGGTATATTTTTTTCAATTTTGTTATCCGTTAATAGTATATTCAATCACATATTTCAGTAGACAAAGTTGAACCTCTGCTATTCCTGTGGACATGTCCTCTTATATTTTTTACAAGAAAAGTTAATTTGTTGTTAAATCGTTGTTTTTTAGTATCTGCGAAAGTACTTTAGATATTATTTTTATTCAGGTAGGTATCTACTATCTATTTACTATCCACATATTTTAGTAGAAAATTATATATGTCTTGTCCTTGCGGACATGTCCTCTGATATTTTTTACAAAAAAGTGAATTTGTTGTTAAATCGTTGCTATTAATATCTCCGAAAGTACTTTAGATATTTTCAATTTTAGTATATGTTAATAGGACTTACTTACTTTTCGGATATACAACTACATATTTTAGTAGAAAAAACTAGCCTGGTGTCCATGCGGACATGTCCTCTTATATTTCTTACAGAAAAGGGAACTTGTTGTTAAATCGATATTTTTGAATATCTCCCAAAGTACCTTAGATATTGTGTTCAATTTTGATATGTGTTAATAGGATATACAACCACATATTTTAGTAGAAAAACCTACCTGTACTGTTCTCTGTGGACATGTCGTCTGAAATGGTTTACAAAAAAGTAAATTTGCTGTTAAATCGTTGTTTTTGAATATTTGTTGAACGTTGTACTTTAGATATTATTTTCAATTTTGGTATCTGTGTATATCCTATCCAACCATATATTTCAGTAGAATAAACTATTCAATCGCTCCACCTGTGCTGGCCCTGGGGACATGTCCTCTGATGTTTTTTTACAAAAAAACTGATACGTCACTGACATTTGCGGATACTTTTTCAGATGTGCCTAATCAATTTTATATATTTTTTTTAAGTTTTTTTTTTGTTTCTTGATGAAAACCATTAAATTAAATTTCCTCCGTTTAGCAGTACTGTCGAATAATTTTTGAATACATACATAGACGAAACCATTCGTCTATGACACATATTACTTAATGACATGCTAATATTTGATAGTGTGATTTCAAAGGCCATTTTATGAACAAAAGTTCATATGCACAGTCAACGATTTATATTTATTAATTTTTATTAACATTGATAATGAACAGTGGCGGCTCGTGGGTTTTTAAAGTGGGAGGGTTTAAAAATAAATAACATCATTTATTTAAAGGCAAAGTCCATTCTTCTTACCTTTAGATAAACGGTAAGCTTTAAATTTATTTACTATTTTTGTGTCGTCCCTCTGAAAAAAAAACCACGAGACGTCACTGATCACTATCAATGTTCATACAAAATAATAAATGTATACCAATGTATGTTCATATGGATTTTTGTTCATAAAATGGCCTGAGGATTGGCCTCAAATATTAGGACGTCATTAACAATATGAGTTCAGAAATTATTCTTCAGAACTGCTAAATGAAGCAACTTTAATTCAATTGTTTTAGTTAAGAACCGTGCGTCCTACGAGAAAAAACGCAAGAGATTGTTTTTATGTATAATTGATCAGGCTAATCGGAAAAATATCCCCATCATGAAAAAATTTCAGTAGCGTATCACTTTTAAAAATATATATCAGAGGACATGTCTTTACGTATCTACATATGAACTTTTCTTAAAATGACCCGAGTAATCACATCCTGAGATATTAGCGCGTCATTAAGGAACACCCTGTATAATGCAATAGTAGATACAGCATTGTAATGGGAAATTAAAAATAGGTTTTTCTTAAGTTCTCTTTATCCGGTTTTGTAGCGTGATGCGCCTTCCGGTTCTTAAGAAAATTATGAAATTATGTCAAGTTTCCTTTAAATATGGCTTTTATATAGCGTTCTTCACTTTTGTATCACAACTTTCTTCACTCATTCCTTTTCCATGTTCAGGCCATCTTAGTTATTGTTTTTGCTTGCCTATAAATATTTCAATTTCCTTCATTCGTCTACTTAGTTTTCTCTTTCCTTACGTGTTCTCTGCCCATATTTCTATCTTTGGTGGTAGTAACATGTTTTTGAATATTTTGACTAGCTGACCATACTACTAAGTCATAAACAGTAACTACCGGAATTTGCTGTTGGTAGATATTCGCCACACCTTTTTTTCCCTCCAGATTTAAATACCCTATTGTACAGATGTTAAATTTAATTTTTGCTCTATTAACTTTCAAGTCTCTTTTTCGATATTCTTCTATAATTCCTTATTCTTTGCAAAACGTCCTAAAGTTTGGTAGCAGGTACTCATGGACTCTAGCCAGATCGATCAAATTCATTTATTGAGATTGCTATTATTTGGATTGAGCGAAATATGTAAATATGTTGTCTGACATAGATCTACCAATTCAAGCAATTATTTTCCTTACAGGTAATGGTGTCCCATATAATCTTGCGGTTATATTCAAATAATGAATTGCTTTCTTTACCGTTTTTTACGTATAGAGGCTATTTATTCATGCTGCCATTCAAATTTGTGGTTTGCGTTGTATATTTAGATACCTGTTGAGAAAGTCTCATAAAATTAAAAATAACTTAATGTTTCTATTTTTTGTTACCTCTGCATAAATACCTTCTCGACCCATTCAGTTTGTTTTGAGGTAAGTTCTGCGTTTCTCTAGCAGTGATTTGTAGTTAATTTTGTCCTTCCGAAGGTTTTCAATCCAAATTGCAGTTTTAGAAACTGCAGCGCGAAAAATTTCCGTAAGCGCCTTGCCCTCCATTATAAGTCGTATCTTTCACCTCTCAGCAAATGGTCTAGATACTGTATTTCTTTAATGAAGTTCAATAAATATTTTTGTTTGAGCAGGCGTTGGAGTACTTCGTCATTAGTAATCCTCTGCACGCGTGAAATTCTCAGCATCCGCCTGGCTTCTGTTTTTTTTTATGTCTGCATGGACGTAGCGTCCAACTTTTAAACTTTCACAACCATAATGTAGGACGGGGAAAACGTAACATCCAACCATCCGAATTCTAAGCTCCAGAGTGAGGTCTGACCTTGTAAAAAAGGTTTTCATACCCATCAAAATTTGCTTCACCTGTTCAATCCTTGACAATATTTCCTTTCTTGGATCACATTGACTGTTGATGTTAGCTCCTAGATATTTGATTGATGTAACTTGTTGGATTGTTTGTCCTTTAAGACGTAGGTGTGAATTTGTCGGTATCTTTGAAAAAGTCAATACTTGGTTTTGGAGACATTAAGATAAAAACCGAACATTTCGCTGTAGTGAACTATACGATTCCGTAAGTTTTGTAGTTGTTATCTATTATATCGGTATCGTCAGCGCATCTGATGTTGTTTATTATAGTTCCATTGATCTTGATTCCGCTTTGAACTCCATCCAATGCTTCCTTAAATATAGTTTTCAAGTATAGATTAAACAGTAGTGGAGATAAGGCACAACCCTTTCAAACTCCTTTTTTGATCAATCTATTAATGTTGCTTGTTCTACCTTGATCACTGTCACCACTCTTCAACTCTAAAGAGCGAATATGTCTTAATACTTTATAAAAAAAAAACGAATATACTGACTTAATCAGAACTTATTTTACAAATATGTTTAGTAAAATGTCAGACAACGGAAGAGCAGGAAAAGGTGACACAGAGGTTTTAAATTTCGTTTTGAAACAGAATATTTTCGAAGCAGGGACAGAAATCAATTCAGGAAGGAAATGATAACCTGATATAAGGTTTCAGATTCTTATACAGACATATGATAAATTATAACAACCTAAACTTTACAGTATGTCTACAAAATAAAAATTGAGATAAATAAAATTAAGGGAATAATTTGATTTCTGACTGAAACAATTTTTTTTGGATGGTCACGTTCTCTTATAAATTTTTCTTTGCTGCAGCATGTTTCCCTCATTATATTGAATTCGACGACACTTAACTTATTTTCTGCAATGCTGCGCTTTTATTATGTTTTCAGCCTTCCCAAATCATCTATATATCACATTTATTGATCAATAGTCTAGTTCTAGGACGTTATCATAAGAAATAATATGCTAAATAGAAGGCATCACTTCTTCTACTATCTTTTATGATGATATTTCTTCTTGTAACTATTAAATTTATGAATAACTGCATCTTTAATTTCAAAATACCGAAGCTTCAGAAGAACGAAATAAAAATCAATTGAGGCATTCATTCAGAGGCTAACATCACGAGGGGGTGAAAAAATCCCATTCTGTTATTTATTGTTTTGTTTTCAAAAATTATATTTTTCCAAATTTTGGCATCTAATTTTGGAATATTAATGTATTATTGAGTTGTAAGGTATTTAACTGTTTTCAGCATTTTTATATCAGTTTGTCAGCGAATTGCATAAGCAAATAGTAGGCTACCTTGGCTGGAATGTCCTCAACTTATCTTCAAGAAAAAAAAAACGAGACACCCACTTTTTTGTATGATTTTTATCACACATATCTCTGAAACTAGTCGACTGATTTTGATGAAGTTTGCAAATTTGGAAAGCGAAAAGAAACGTGCAAAGCTAATGGTAGTTGGGAATTCGAGTTTCTTTTCTTTTGGGATCTATGTAGTATCTCGGGACATTTTCATTATTTCAGCGCTGCTGCCAATAACAGATTTATTTAAATATCGTCAGTATATTGCTAAATTTAAAGATTTCTATGGTTTTACGTTTCCATACCAACGCAAATTGTCTTAAAAGATCCTTTACAAACTTTACCAGAAATTTAGTCCTCAAAATATGCAGGGTGTTTGAAAATTTGCCAGACTTAAAATGACTTTGCCAGTCTATTCAAAACTTGCCAAATTTTTGCGATAGCTTTTTACTGTTATTTATATTTACTAACCATTTTCATTTTTAGATTTGTTCGTTCTTGACAACGGGGACAGATTTGATCCTCGAAACGTCTACAGTTTTCAAGTTACCTTTAGGTTTTTCACCTTCGTTAGGGTCGCTGTTTACATCCTGGAGCCAGAGCCAAAGAGGCTCTATATTACCAATTCAAAACGATATTGGAGAGAAAACCCAAACATTTGTAAGGGAAAACATGAATCCTCCACAACAATATAGAACATATCTATTTTTGTTTTGTTTAAAAGCCTGAAGTGCCTACTCTGTATAATGTTTTTTCCACTGGAAATATACGTGGTTAAAAACAATGATTAAAATACGTGATAAAAAGAAAGTAGTTTTTTAGGATGGTCCATTCAAAGTTTACATACATTTAAATATAATTTTAAAAAATATTAATAATGAAAAATATACATGTAGGCATGTTACTGCAATTATAATCGCTGGTGTAAACATCACATAAGTAATGGGTACATGCAACTTTCAGACGTATAAAAATGTAGATTTTACATTTTCATACTCGTATACTGATGGCCGTATATTAGGCATTAAACACCTTTAGATAATATAAGATATGTTATACCAGTGGATTGGGGATTTTATGCTCTACAAAAAATATATCTTGTAAATTTTCCGAGAAAATTATCGTTTTTGAGAAAATTGCAAAAAAAAACTTCTCGGATTTTTTGGGATCTTTAGTCAGTTATGTAAAACTACAATAGACACACGATAGTGCAAAAATTAGCTTGTAGCGAATTTGTTCAAGGTCGTCCACCTAGTTTTACTGGCCTAATTTCAATAAATATGTATTATGTCGGTCTGTATCCTATATGTAGAATATGCAGAGCTCAACAAAAACATCAGGAAAGAGATTAGGAAAGACATAAGGAGCTATAACACAGAACTTATACGGTCAACGATTGAAAAGAACAAGAATATGAAATGCTTAAGAAACGAAAGGACAAAAGGGAAATCATAATACATAAACTGATGAACACAGACGGCAACCTGGAAGAAGACAAGACCGAGATTACTAAAATCGTCCAAGATTTTTACGGCAAACTATACTCCTCAAACAATCCACAGCCACAAAACAGACATTATGATAGCATCAGCATAATGAACGTCGGGTCAGAAGAAATTCCTGATATCATCACGTACGAAATGGAACACGGCCTATTCCGATTCAAGAACGGACGGGCCCCCGGTGCGGACGGAATCACTACGGAGATGAAAAACTAGGAAGTGTAGCCACACTAGAATCAAAGTATATGTAAACTAGTAGCTCCACTCCCCCAAATATTTTCTGCCAGCCGCCGAAAATCCGCAGATTGTTGGCAGCATGTGGAGCGTTTTAGTTTAATCAGTCGTTCGTGTGTAGGCAGAGTGTTCAGAACAGAGTCGGATTTGTGAAAATCGTTAATTTTATTTCTATTTTAATATTTTATTCGGACTTCGGTGGAAATATATACGAAGCAATGAAAAATACAAAGGCAAATAGGAAAGATCTATAGTCGGATTAGTGAATAGATATGTTAATAAAATTAGGTGAAGGAGGCGACAAGACCGGAAAAATCGTCTAGGTGTCAGATTTTTTTTTTATAAGTACATATTATATAACGATAATGGAATGCTTTGTAAATATTAAATAAATTTTGGCACTGTGAAACTAAGCCAAAGTTGATTCGACGACTAACCCAAACTAACTAAATTTATAAAAATTGATTATAAGGTATCGGAACCGGTTCAAATAATCAAAATAAGTTGAGACTAAATGAAACGAGACGAAAGTTGTTTGGATGACTAACCCAAATTAACCAAATCCATTAACATTGATTATAACGTATCAGAACCGATTCAAATGATTAAAATAAGTTGAGACAAAGTGAAACTAATCAAAAGTTGAATTGACGATTAACCCAAACTAACCAAATCTATTGAAATTGATTATAACGTATCGGAACCGCTTTAAATGACTAAAATAAGTTGAGAATAAGTGAAAGTAAGCGAAAGTTGAATCGACGACTAACCCAAACTAAACACATTTATTAGAATTGATAATGACGTCGGTATTGTAACCATTTCCAATGGCTAAAATAAGTTGAGAATAAGTGAAGCTAACCGAAAGTTGATTGGACTACTAACCCAAACTAACCAAATCTATTAAAATTGAATATAACGTAACGGAACCGGTTCAATTGATTAAAATAAGTTGAGACTATGTGAAACTAACCGAAAGTTCAATCGACGACTAACCCAAACTAACCAAATGTAATAAAATCATTATAATGTATCGGAACCGCATTATATGACTCTCATAAGTTGAAAATAACTGACACCAACCGACAGTTGACTCGACGACTAACCCAAACTATCCAAATCTATTAAAATTGATTATAATGTATCGAAATCGATTCAGATGACTAAAATAGAAACTAAGTGAAACTAACCGAACGTTGATTGGACGACTAACCCAAACTAACCCAAATTAACTAAATCCATTAAAATTTATTATAACGTATCAGAATCGATTCAAATGATTAAAATAAGTTGAGACAAAGTGAAACTAATCAAAAGTTGAATCGACGATTAACCCAAAGTAACCAAATCTATTGAAATTGATTATTACGTATCGGAACCGTTTTAAATGATTAAAATAAGTTGAGAATAAGTGAAAGTAAGCGAAAGTTGAATCGACGACTAACCCAAACTAACCACATCTATTAGAATTGATAATGACGTCGGTATTGTAACCATTTCAAATGGGTAAAATAAGTTGAGAATAAGTGAAACTAACCGAAAGTTAATTGAACACTAACCCAAACTAACCAAATCTATTAAAATTGATTATAAC
>JAEQML010081375.1:0-11233 GCA_016904865.1 Pissodes strobi
TTTCGAGTTCCCCATACATAGACACGAATTCGAGCCACCCTGTACAGGGTTATCCAACGAGGACTAGACAAGGCGATTTTTTGACTTTCCCTGTACTTTTATGAAAAAAACTGAAATAGCCATCTAATGTAATTTTCTCCCGCGAATTCGGATAAAACAGCAAGAAACAATTGAACATCAAATAAAAGTGCTAGGGGTCACTTTGATATTTTTTTAAATGGAACACCCTGTATATTACAACATTTTTGGACTCTCAAGAAAAATCTAAACACATTTTGTGTATAATATCATATACCTATCTTTAGCTGTTTACCAAATATTGACAGTTGAAAGTCGGGTATTTTGACACTTTGACAAGATCAAAGAAATCGGTTTGTACAGGGTGGCTCGAATTCGTGTCTATGTATGGGGAACTCGAAAACCGTAAGAGATACAGTGCCGGTCAAATTAAGGCAAAATTGCGCATTTAAGTGCCTAACAATATGCCGTTTAGAAAGTTTTAAAATTCCGAGTATTTACTGAGATATACGGAAAAAACCGAAATTTTGAAAAATTGTTTTATTTTTTTCCTGGGCTTATTTAAAAACGGATTTCAAATCTAATTGCACTTTTGCATTGCCACTTTTTCCGCTCTATCCAATGATGATATCCAGTTTGAAATCCGACGTTTCGTCTTCAAGGGATCATCATCAACTTTCTTTTTTTAAATACGAACTAATTTTTTTTATCGTTTTTCAGATGGTATTGGCGTTATTAATATGAGTGTGTGCTTTTATTTTTTTTATTTTTTATTTGTAATATTTTTTTATTATTTTTATTTTATATATTTTGCTTTACTACGTTGGGGTTTGGAACCTTCGGCAACATGCACTAAAACAGAGTTTTATCGACAATACCGAAACAGAATTTTAGCACTCGACGCGCATTTCGCTAACCTAGTTTAATCATCTCCTGATCGTGCTAACATGGTTAGCGAAACGCGCGTCGAGTGCTAAAATTCTGTTTCGGTATTCACAATAAAATTCTGTTTTAGTAATATTTTGCTTTAGCGTGATTTTAAATAATTTAAGGTACGTACTTTTCAAATTTTCATATTCTATAAAAATATTTTGTTTGTTTTTTGCATTAAGTGGAAAATTGGAGCTCGTATTAAAAACTAAAAATAGTAAAATTAGTTTTTACGAGAATATGTGCATTTTATTTATAAGCAAAATTCCAATAGGTGTTTTTCCATTAAAGTTCCTATAGTATCACGTAGTATGATTATAAATTGTTGATGTTCTCTATTAAATAAATTTTTTAATTGGTTAAAAGTTGGGAATATTATATCTTTGCAGTAAGCAACTTTTTTGTTTTTAATACGCTCCAATTTTTCACTTAATACAAAAAACGAAATAAAAATTTTTATAGAATAAAGAGATTTCAAAAGTACATAGCTTAAATTATTTAAAATTACGCCAAAGCAAAATATATAATTAAAAAAAATATTAATAAAAATTAAAAAAAAAAAATAAGAAAAATATAAAAAAAATTAAAACACATAGTCATATTAATAACGCCAATACCATCTGAAAAACGATAAAAAAAATTTAAGTTCTTGTTTAAAAAAAGAAAGTTGATGATGATCCCTTGAAGACGAAACGTCGGATTTCAAACTGGATATCATCATTGGATAGAGCGTAAAAAGTGCTAATGCAAAAGTGCAATTCAATTTGAAATCCGTTTTTAAATAAGCCCAGGAAGAAAATAAAACGAATTTTCAAAATTTCGTTTTTTTCCGGATATCTCCGGAAATACTCGGAATTTTAAGACTTTCTAAACGGCATATTGCTAAGCACCTAAATGCGCAATTTTGCCTTAATTTGACCAACTCTGTATCTCATACGGTTTTCGAGTTCCCCATACATAGACACGAATTCGAGCATAAGATCAAAGAAAACGGTTTGCACATTCCTATCTTAAGTTTTCGTAAACTATCGAATGACAGTATCTTCGAATTTAACCTGCGAATAAAAGTAACCGGAACTTTTAAACCCCCGGTTAAATTCAAACTTAATATCATTCGATAGCTTATGAAAACCCAAGATAGGAATGTGCAAACCGTTTTCTTTGATCTCGTACGGTTTAGATTTTAAAGCCTGTCAAAGTGTCAAAATGCCCGACTTTCAACTGTCAATATTTGGTAAATAGCTAAAGATAGGTATAGGATATTATACGCAAAAGGTGTTTAGATTTTTCTAGAGAGTCCAAAAATGTAGTAATATACAGGGTATTCTATTTAAAAAAATATCAAAGTGACCCCTAGCACTTTTATTTGATGTTCAATTGTTTTTTGCTGAACATATCCGAATTCGCGGGAGAAAATTACATAAGATGGCTATTTCAGTTTTTTTTTATAAAAGTACAGGGAAAGTCAAAAAATCGTCTTGTCTAGTCCTCATTGGATAACCCTGTACAGTGCAGATTCGCCTTTTTTTTAGTTTTACTGGTAATCCGATCTGTCTGCGTTTCTGTGAGATATATGGTTACATTTTTTTGGAGGAAAATGTAATTTTTTCTATCCGAAGCGTGTATGTTACACGGATGCTAAGCGCATTTTTATCATATGAGCGCAGATTTACAAGACGAGCTGAAGGGACTACTTACCGGACATGTTACATAATTTATATTTTCCCTCAGATTATAGACTAATTGATACACATGTTGGGTCAGTTAATTTATAAGGAAAGTAAAAGTTATTCTTTATCTTGGGTATAGATCTTGATAGATAATTCATAACATTATTCTAATCCTTAAATTGTATGATAGTTAGGGCCAAATGAGTGTTCGAAGGGTGAAGTTCTGCGTATTTTAACTTTTAGTTAAAAATAACTCGTTCGTTGGAATTTACAGTCCTTATTTTTATTAATGCTCAACCATTTCGGGTAACCCAAACTATATTCTACCATTTTCAGTAAACACTGCAGTTGAACCATATAGCCGGCAAGTTATTTTTACGTTTCGTTGCGTTATTCGAACGAGCAGATCTGTCCTGTTCAGAAAAAGTATCGTCTATTTTCTTTAAAGTAACGTGTAAATTGGATAAGATCATATAGGAATGTACATTTCTGAACAAAAAGATATTTTAGTTGGTTATGCTAATATCATATTAACTTGCTTGCGTTTGCAAATATTAATTGCTAACTATGAAAATATTCTTGACAAGTTATCAATTATCTGAACTATATAACTAGATTAGCTATTAAATCTCTTTTTATTTTTCAGATATTTTAAAATATTATCAATGCAAGGGTTGTTTGAAAAAATACAGACATTCAGGATCACTGTATAATCACAGGAGGTACGAATGTGGCAAGGAGAGATCATTTTGTTGTGAGTTTTGTAGTTTTAGCACATTTAGAAAGGAAAACCTCAAAGTTCATTTGAAAAATAAACATGATCATCATCTGTAAGTATGTTGTGTTATTTTGGCGAGAACAAACAATGATTAATCGATTAAATTTTTCATAAGGTCATTCTTATTATAATTATGAGAATTTTATGGTGGAATAGGGCCTGAACTACATCATTTTATGCAAAGAACCTTATGTTCGAAGTAGGAACAAAAAAAAACTTTTTACATAATAAACATAATGCTTGATAAGCCCAGTAATTGCAACGAAAAATAAGAAAAAGAAAACGATATGGTTGTACAGGAAGATCTGGCATTTTGTAATATAAGATGTTGAAGCAATTTGTTATAAAGATGGTATATTTTGCTCCCACCAACAATATTTATATACAAAAACCACTTTAAGTTCGAAAGTTGTGGGATTTTTCCTAAACCACCCGAATCGTTCAGCAGATAAAACATATAAAACAGATAAAACATCTAAGCAAAACCCATTAACTTGGGTTTTGTTAAATGATATATTGCTTACAAAAATTAATATAAAATTTTATCGTCCTTATTTTAAAAATATATAGTGTGCAAATTTTCTATGACGGTTTTTGAAGTATTTGATAAGAAATTACAGGATTTCTACACGCTTGCATGGCAAATAAATAATTCGCGTTATCGTGGAATGCATGGATATTGTTGGGTATTTGCAGGGATATTTTGTGATGTTTATTATCAGATATTTCAAAACAAATGCAGGCATATTATACATTTATCAATTACTTATTTTATATCAACGACCTAAAGATTTTTAAGAACAACGCGGATTGTTTCGAACTGCAATTGGGCCTGGATGTACTTGTGGATTATTGTGGTAGAATTAAGTTAATTATAAATGATAAAAGTGATTCGCAATTAGTTATCTCCGACTATAGGATGGGTACTAATCTTTTGAGAAAGGAGCCTGAACGTCAAACTGGTGAAAGCAGTTTTACTACGGGGAGTGACGCCCGCGCCCCCGCCATTCCGAGTTGCCACGGGATGTGGTCCCTCAAATCCCATTGCCCGCCTCCAGGCTGGGAGACACCAAAGTACAAAATCTAGGGCTGATCAATGACAGTTTGTGTGAAGCGAGGCTGCATTGTATTAGCTGACAGTAATGTCAAACTGGTGAGAGCAGTTCGATTACAGGAAGTGACGCCCCCGCCATCTGAGTTGACACAGGATGTGGCCCATCAAATCTCATAGTCCTGCTCCAAGCTGAAAAACATCGAAGGACAAAGTCTAGAGCTGATCAAGGACAGTTGGTGGCAAGCGGGGCTGCATTATATTAACTGGCAGAAACGTCAACTTGGTGAGAGCAGTTTGATTACGGGAGGTGACGTTCCCGCCATTCCACAGTACAAAGTCTGGAGCTGATCCCTGGGGAGTGACCAAACAAACCCCATTCTCACCCCTTTCAGACTAGGGTCCACCAGAGGAATAAGTCTTAGACCGATGTTTCCAATGCAGGCTACCCTTGGTGGTAGATGCATAAACCTACTCGCATCGTCCGGTGGTGATGGACCACCCCCACCAGAATTGGGAAGTACTAAGTGGTTTGTCCGAATCACGTTCCACTTGCGTGCTTGTGGTTCCGGGTTCTACAGTAGGAATATATGGACATGATGGCCCTTTCATGATCAAAACATCCCGGAGGTAAATTCCCCGGTCATTCGTATCCCCAGTCGCCGGGTGGCGTTTTTCTATAATATACATGAAAACAGTGTTAACTTTGTTTTTATTGAATATTATTGGTTGGCATAAATCATACACGGCCTGAGTGTACCTAGGAATAATATACGCGGTTACAGTGCAGATTGCGACGCCATATGTCTGCATGTCTCTACGTTCTAGCGAAATTTCTACAACAAACTGTCATTGATCAGTCTCTGTGGCGTAGTAGGCAGGGTGCTTGTCTGTCATTGCAGCGCTTCTGCTTCGATTCCTGTCGCTCGCGACATATGTTTTGTTTATTGTTTTTTTATTAATTTACCTTTTTTCTTAATTTTGGATTAGTTTGGGTTAGCCTTGGGTTAGTTTTGGTTAGTTCTGGTTGATTGAACCCCCGTAGCGAGCGAAGCGAGCGGAGGGCCATGCAAAGCCATAAGAATACCTAGCAATGTGAAAGCCAAAGTGGAATTCGTGGCGCTAGCCGCCAGTAAAAAATTAAAAAGTTACTTTATCGAAACAAGTTTAATAAACTTGAAGAAACACAAAGAAAGATATGTAATTCTGTAAGGAATAAAGGGAGAAATGTACGCAGAAATAGACTTTGAAATGTATGGTAGTGCACTGTAGTCACGTATATTCTATCTATGAATACTGGGTCGCTGTATGATAAACAGCAGCCAATCAAAAATACTCGTAGGCGGGGCTGCACTGTAAACGTGTATATTATACAAATACGCCGTCGGGTATCCCTGGGGCCCTTCATGCAACATTTTACAGGCAGCAAAGAACCAATTTAGAATAGATTTCTACAACATAAGAGGCCTAAATACAAACATTAATCCACTACACCAAAATCTACAAGCAAATAGACCACACATACTAGCCCTTATAGAAACACAAGGTTGTTCTACAAAAATAACAGTAAACTACCCCGCAGTAAACTACCCCTAGCCTGGTTACGACCTACACTCCCGATTTAGACATATGTTTGGGATATGTTCTTTGTCCGAAGCGACCTTTCGCGTCATCGCGGGGAAACGCTGGAACCGAACAACCTTGGCATCATGGAGCGATAGAGCCTACAAAAGTGTTTCTACAACGCTAGCTACCACTTGATTTAATACACTGGATGTGACTCATACAATTCGAAAAAAATCGGTCTGGGAGATTTCAATGCCCACAATACCAAGTGGCTCAAACATCACAACAAGACCGACAACGAAGTTAAAGAAGCTGAAGCATTTGCCATCAGCTGTGGGCTTATTCAACTTGTAGACGAACTAACTCGGATATCAGATAGGGGCGAATTCGCCGCCCTCCTAGATTTTTCTAACCACAAATCCTGATCAGTACGCAATTACAGTTGGTCCCCCATTGGGTACTTCCGACCACAAACGTATTACAACGGTTTGTGAACTGCCCCTCCTACAGAAAGATCCAACATTGCCTAGTACCTAGATTTTCCTTGGCTCGACATCTGCTTTGGCACTGACGACCCGTCAGTTTGCTGCGAAGAGATTGCACAAGTAATCTCAGGAATGGTAGCATACATTCCATCTCCATATTCCGTCGAAAGGAAACAGATTTGACAGAAGATGCGAAAGAGCTGTAAGTAGGAAACAGCAAGCTTACAAGTACTGACAGCAAAATCACACCTCGGGAAGTCGCAATTATTTTATCGAAGCCAGAAACGAATGCAAACGTGAGATTGACGAAACTAAGAGCAAATACTATCAAAGGATCAGGGATAAGCTTTTGCAATATCCCAGTGTCTTCTTCTCCTGTAATTTCTGTTCGGTAGCAAAAGCAGTAAGTAATAACTTTACAGCGGACGCGACGTCATGGGCGACTACAGCTAAGGAAAAAGCAAACATGCTCGCCGAAATGTTTTCATCGCACTCTACCTTAAACGTTCTCCCAGGCAAGACTCTCCCCACCATAACCAACGTCACCACTACCATGGCATAAGTTAAGTTTCATCACCGTGATATTCGTAAAATCCTCAAAGTGCAAAAACCATCAGGTCCGGACAGAATACCTGTCATCCTTAAAGAACTGTGCCAACGAACTAACACCCATCTTTTCGAAGCTTCTTTTCTATGAACGTGTGGTCAATCAGGCACTACTCGAGTACCTCCAGACCAACAAAATAAATAGCTATAACCAATAGAGTTTTCGCAAAGAGAAATCGACAGGAGATATATTGGCCTATGTCATTCGTGTATGTAGTATTGATAACTACTGAGAATCTCGAGCTATTGTGTTGGACATATCGAAGGCATTCGACAGCTAATTCGTAACAAAAACGACTCGACTTAGTTTGCATCGTCCGCTGTCGATTTGTCATATGACTTCTTTGTCTTACTGATGAGATTAGGAACAGATCGAAAGCGACCAAAGCACAAATCAGACCATAGACTGAACCTTTACATATAAGCTTTGTGTTTGTGTTGGCTAATAAGCCTTAATAGTTGTGTTCATCTTTCGAAATATTTGATACTGGTTCGCTGTTTCGTCTTCTGTTTGTCTTTTCAGTTGTGGGAAAATCACAAGGATAGTCCTTTTAGCAAGACAAAAGTGCAGTTAAAAAGCTCTGGTATATATAAAGTCGAGTGTGTCCCAAGAATATTTGAGCACAAAACAGATTTTTAAAGGATAAAACAGATTCACCATACTCTAACCATTAACGAGCTGCAATAATATATAATTTCGATCATAATGTCTAATTTCACACCATTCAGAACAATGAGCCAATAGACTCAAGAATACAAGCCAACTTCCAAAATTATTATTAAATCTCTTTAGGTAAATATGAATGAGTAAATATAAACATTTGTCATTAATCAATATTGAAAAAAGCTCGTGGAACAAATGCAATAACACCATGTTGTGAGTGAAAATGTGTTTTTCCTAATGTCTAAGAACGAGAGTCTTAGTTAAAGCAATGTTATATGCTATGGGCAATTGACAGAAATAAACCCTCATCAAAAATTGGATTAAGTGTTTAATGCTATACTTATTAAAATGTGTATGATATTTTCCTTCGTCGACATGAGTAATTATTAGTGAATATTGCTCCATCGTCAGTCGGTCGTTTCTCTGTTGGAGACCCTGAAAAATTCAAAAGTTAGTATATTTAGAGGGTATATAGGAGAGACTTAAAAATTTGTGTGTTTTTTTTAATGATTAATGACTGTGTTTTTTTTTCTATATCGATAATTAATTTTGACGAAATATCAATCTATTTAAATTTCAGGATAATTTTGTGTTACTTTCTATTTTAAAATATTTTTAAGCCTGTACCTTATTTTTTATATTAGTAAGTTCACTGGCATTTTTGTTAGTAGTATTTGCTGAGCAGGTTGGTAGTATTTTTATTAATTTAATTTAAAAAGGCAAAACATAAGATAATGGCGTCATGATGTGAGAGTTTCCAAAAAAATTATTTGGAGATGCTCTATTAAAAATTCCTGGTTCCAGGAGTGTGTGGTGTGATCTCGTGTGATATTTTCGTACATATTTTTGCAAGTGCTGCTACTAATCGTAATTGTTTTAGCTCAAAATCGATGGACATGCCCAAATAGTAATTGTGATAAAAGCTATAAGAATAAGAATCATCTACAGAGGCATCTGAGACAGGAATGTAACGTTAGCCCTCAGTTCAAATGTCCAATCTGTCTTAAGGAATTTCGACACAAACATGTTTTGAAGCAGCATATTATAATCCACAACTCTTCTGGAATGATATAAACGCGCATATATTATGGGTAACTAAGTACCTTGCACAAAATCGGCGTGAATACGAACTTTTATTAAGTATAGCAACTAGTCTGTCGTTTTACACTTTAGAGGAAATAAAGAAGACTTGTATGAAACCATTCATCTGATCCCTCGAGTTGCGACTACAGTTATATTAAAACATAATATCTGTTCCTGTAGCGCGATTCATGACCATCATGACATCACGGTGAATGTTTTTAGGAAATTTTTGTTTTAAATTTTCAAATGATTGTAGAAATCTTGCAAACCCTGCATATACCGAAGTATAAGTAAACTTGCAATAAAAAATTTAAAGTGATTTTCCCAATGCTTATATTTTTTGTAAAATGTTAAAATTTTGATATTTGTCAAACAATATAAGCAAAGAAATTAAAAATTATTATTAAAATAGTAATAAGGAAGATTCTATTTATTATTATTCTAAATATTTATTGAGTAATTCAATACATATTTAAAGATTTCCAAGTTGGAATTAATTAAGAACCGAAAATTGTTTGGAATTATTAGGAATAAATAAAGGAAAGAAATACGATAAATATTTACTTAATGACAAAGTTGGACTAGAATAGTTCCCCCATTGTTAAATTTATACATATCTGTATCTGTGGATTAACTGTATTTTTTACCATCGCTGCAAACATCGTACTTGTCACTTTAGACTTAATATTTGATGAAAACACTGTGTAAATTATCGCTGCTTAAATAAATATAAGGAAAATTAGACAGTTTTTCTATTTTTTTTTAATTCGTAGCATCGATTAACAATAGCACGATATGTGTAGGTGTATCGTGAGCAATAGGTTAGGTATAAATTACGACCTTTCATTGGTTGTTGCGAATTGCAGGTACGTTTTGTTCACGGATTACTAATCGGGGGTAGATTTTGTCTCCAATTTCTGGCATATTTGAATAATAATTTTAATGGTGATTATGCCCTAGCAGGTAGGAGATTGGTGACACACAAAATGTAACGAACAATGATTTACTACAGAACATCATTTTGTGACACGCATGTTACAAAAAGTCAGCTCACAATTAGTGCGATTAGGTAAATGCTTCTTTACATTAAAAAAAATATTTGTCCTTTTGGATTTCTTTTTTCGCCAGTTGTCAGGTCGCCTAGTCTTCTTCTAGAGACAGAGATAGAGAGTTGAACTGGTATTTAAGCACGAGCTCGATTAAGTCAACAAAAGTATTACCTTACATACTTAAAAATTAATCCCAACTATATTTGTTTTGACTTTATCCAGCCTTTTTTATCATCTGCTTAAAGACCCTTTAGATGAGCTATAATTGTTATATTATTCTCATAGCGTATCATGAAAGCTTTCAAATTCAATATCTTCAGCCTCTGCGTTTTCTCAAAGGATTGAATTTGTATCAGAATTACCATTTACAGCTTTTGTTGCACCATACTTTTAAACTATTATGTCATTCAAAGCTCGAGAATTTAAGCAATTGAACTTCGTTTCAAGGAGTCTTTTCATTGGCAGCAGTTGTAATCGAATCAAAATAAATACAAAACATGGCAGCCTGGTGCATACACAGTTTTCCAAAGTGCCTACTGTCACATCTGCACGTTCATATCGATAGTATAAAATAATTGCACATACTTGTCACTGGGTACTGGGAAATTAAATTTGTTAATTTGAATTAAGTTGTCTTTGGTCAAATAGGATTTTTTGCAGCAGGTTATGAAAAAGTTTTTTTGTAGGTGCACGTTGTTAAGCCGAACATAACACTATTTAAGAACGATGTACGTAAAATCAACTAATTCCCCGACATTGTATAGGCTATGGTCTCAGATACCACGTGATCAAAGAAAGACAGCAAGCTGTAACTTTTTATGCGGCTTAAAAATGACGAGTCGGACAATTTTTTTTATTTAAGAAAAATCTTGGAAATGGGAGAGTTTTCTTTGAAAAGTGGGAAAAGCGTCAGTTTGGCGATGTTTTAAAATATTATGAACAGCATTTCCTGATTGGAAGATAGGTCGATGGAGAATGTAAATTTTTTCCGGCAAAAATCTTAGTTGTTTGGGTTAGTTGGCCGACAACCGGAACATGTCCATATTATGATTTATTCAGGTTTTTTCGAATAACGATCTAAATTTTACCAGAAATGTTAAATTCGGGTTGTGCAAATACAATAATATGACTGTCCGACAAAAATCATGGACATCTTTAGCAGTCCGACGTTGCGAACTTGTCGATTTGACGTCATGTGCTTTACACAGCAATTTTATTTTATTTTTTTTATAAAAGAATTAAAGCATAGAAGGCGATGACACTGTTGTCCGATAAAAAAAGATGGGAAATTTTGATTAAAAAAAATTAAATAAACGATATCAATAAAGCATGA
>JAEQML010081376.1:0-11232 GCA_016904865.1 Pissodes strobi
AAAAATTAATAATAATGAACTTAACAATTATCAAATTTTAACACACACAGGAAAGTTAACACAAAAAATATCACAGTATATAAAAAATAAAAATATGAATGCCAAAATTGCCTTTAAAACCAACAATAAAATTAGTAAGTTCATTAAAAACAACAAATCCCCTACACCTAAAAATAAGAAAAATGGTGTTTATACATTAAATTGTGGTTCGTGTTCCAAAGTATATATTGGTCAAACTGGTAGACCTTTTGAAAAGAGAATTAAAGAACACCAGTCTTGTTTCATTAATGGCAAGGATACTTCTAACTATGCTTGTCATTTAATTAATGAAAACCACATTTTCGATAATGATTTCAATGTTTTACATATTGAGAATATAGGTAAAAAATTAAATCTGTTAGAAATTATGGAAATCAATAAATATAAAAAATTGAATATATTACTTAACGAACAAACTGATTTTGGGTTTTCTCCGTTATTGAACCTTTCCTAGAAATTGTTAAATTGTTTCCTTTGCTATTCATAAGGCGCCTGGGCCAAGATTATTTTTTGTAATTTACCTGCAACAGCGGAACTATATAATTTTAGCATATTTTAGTGTAACTATTCAGACGTTACCGTCGAAACACGTGTCATGTTTAAATAAAGTTAGTGGAAATCTTTAAGTGGTTTACTTATTTAAGTGGTTCTTCCTAATTAATGTTGTGTTTTATTGTAAATACTATACAGGGTGATTTACAGTGGAGGAACACATGAGGCATGTTTGTCGAAATGGTAGTACATATTTTTTATTTTGAAGTTTGGTCCACCGTCAACCACCCTGTAAGTATAAATAGGTACCTATTCATTTGAATAATTATTTAAAAGTATAATTATTATATTTTGACTACACTTACTTGACAATCCAGTGAAATCTGCTACTGCATCCCAAGCTTTGTCTATTACCAACCGGTTTCTATAATGTTTATTAAATTTATTCGAAAGGACAGATCTCTTCTGCACTTCTGAAATCAATTGCTCCATATTTTTAAGTCGCCCGTGTCGGTCTTTTCGCGTCAAAAATCAAACTGATTTGATTTTCTAGCGCAATAAAGCGGGCGGAAGTGAGTACCCGCTCGGAACACACGTTGATCATTTTCAGTCAGGCCATCGCCACGTGTGTAGCATCTTTGTTTTTTTACCCGTCCGCCCGCGTTACTCGTAACGCCCGGATTCTCCGTTCAATTAGGACATGGCGTAAACCAATTAGAATCTCGAGATGGGTAACTTGTAAAGATTTGATACGTGCAGTAGTCTAACACAGTAGTATGGAGTGTGTGTTTATTGAAAATTTTGAAACAAAACGTACGAAACGAGTGTTAATCTTATTTGCGCGAAATTTATGCTTACACATCTTAAGATTTTGTCGACTGAGAGCTGCATTCCTATTAAAGCTCATAGATAAGGGAAAAATTATCTAGCTAGATTTGTTCATTGTTAAAATTACCTATTGCGGTGATTCGACAATAATTGTAGGGTTATTAAATTCTCCACAAAATAGTTTACAAGTTGTGTAGCTCATTGTGTCGTATCTATTCAGAAACTTACAGATGTCACTTGTTGGCAGGGGCGGCTTCTCAATAAGTGCGTCCGTGCGCGCGCACTGCCTGCGAAAACGGAAAAATACAATCTTCCCTACATACAATTTAACATAAATTAACAATAATTTGCGAATTTACATATTTTTGAACCTCCACTGGCCGCAGAATTCCTACATTGTCCAACAGCGGCCCCCGTCCGTATCCACAACTAGTCTAAATCTGCCGTGCGCTAATGTTCGGCCACAGTTTATACCGTACCCGAATCAGTTAAACAACTCCACGTGTTTTGAAGTCAAACGCTTCAACCATTAGGAGAGCTGGGAGTTCTTATCTTGCGCCTGCGGTCAATGAGTGAACGCTGCCTTTATAAATAAAACATCAGTTCGGCATATATGTATGTCTCTTTTCAATAAGATACCGCTTGTAAGGAGAAAGAGATAGAGATAGTGTTTGCGCGAATTAACCGTAAAACGAGGCACGCAACAGGCTGGTATTGTGCTTGTATTCAGATGAGATCTCGATTATTGATTTTCTGCGTGGCGACAGGAAAAGCATGTTGATTGAAAAGGAACGAAAAAGCGAAAACTACCATCTTGTTTGTTCGATAGTCGGCTTTGTTTATAGTGCTTTTTGTGGACTGCTTTCGCGAATTTTGTGTATTAGATCCTAGTTCGGCTCTGTCCACGGCCCAGCTGGCCGTATAGTTCTGACGTTTCCAACTAATGATGCGCATGCTCGAAATATGAGAATCCATGAAAAAATAGAATTTGGCTTCACTAACATCAAAGGTGCCGGCTCAGAGTTGTATAACTGATTCCGTGACGGTATAAACTGTGGTTCAGCGCTCCTGTTAAATGCATTTTCGTCATGCAAAAAGGTCGGGAATGTTCGTAAAATCAAGAGAAGTCAAGGCTCATCCGTGCGCTATTTAGATCCGCACTTTGTAGCTTAATTTAGTGATAATTTTAAATTCTTGCATATATAGTATGGTGTCACAAGCTGATTTTTTCAGGGATGAAAGTACATGATAAGATAACACTTATTCCGGAAGTAATACAAAATTAGACTCCGCAAAAGGGCACTATCATCAAAAATCGAGATTTTGCTAGCATCGTATAGAGGAAAAAATACTTATTTTTTGGTCCAATGCAAAATAAGGTCTTTGTAGGAAGTATTTTTTGGTAATTATTAAAAATAAATCATTTGCATTATTTAAATGTAAATATCTCGGTTGCAACCGTGCAAAAATGTAATTAAAAAGTAGGAATTTTTAAATATTAACAAAAAGGGAAGGCCTAAATGAAAAAAAAATCTTCATATAAGTTTCGCTTATGTCTTGGCAAGGTAATAGAGCAAATCCCATATTTTTTGCATATAAACTAACAAAGATATCACAATAAACAATGAGTTACCTTATGGGTTTACGCCCTGATTAATTATGTCCAGCCTCTTCGTCTTCAAACTACGGCTGATGCAACACATTATATTATTATAGGACCTGAAAAATTCAGCTTGTGTGGAAAAAGTGGGAGGTAAATCGTTTTTTAGAGCGAATATTACATGTCAATAAATAGAGATTTTGTGCATGACATACCGAACTTTGATGAAAAGGTGTTAGAAGTGTTTGTTGCGCTTAAAATTCGACGAATGGATTTCTCATTTAAAGACTAGAGTGAGCCGGGACTGAATTTGTGTAAATAGAAATTTTTTATTTGTTTGATCTTGACGGTTTGAATTTGAATTCAAGTGAACATTTAAATACTGGTGAACTGTAACAAAAAACTATGTACCTTTGCATGTGACAAGGTGTACGTTTACGTTGATCGGTTGAATCTCAGATTCCATACTTAAATACCTACTTACATGCTTATATGGGGTACGTGTAAAAATTTAATAAGGTGAGTTTTTTAGATTATTATTTTTTTTGTCTTGAGTTATGATTGAAATTTTGCCATTAGAGAAACAATATAGTGACGATGCCGGTGCGTTTCTTTTAATTAAACTTAGTTAAGCATTAACTTTGAACTATTTTATTTTTGTTTAGTGATTAATAAAAATTTACGGCAAGTTATTTGGTTAAAATTAATTCGGTGGCAAATATTTAAAAAACATATCTCTAAATTAAAAAAAAACGAAAATTCTCCAAAGCATAAACGTGATTTATGATGACTTATCACTCTTATCAGGTGCATAATCTACTGATTATAGTAGAAATATTGATTCGGTTCTAGATAAACATCAAGTGTAAGTGAATCGCGCGTTTGTTGCAATATGTGTTTGAGAACACAATTTGCAAGAAATTGAAAAAGTTTTCTCTTTGCAACACAGTGTCAAATGGTGTTTTTCGTTTTCTTGACCTTTTTATAAACATAAAATGAAAGTGTGTGTGATATGTGATGAAAAAGATATTGAAAAATGTATTTTGACCAAAAACAGGCGAATGGAATTTCACTTTAAAACCTAGGAAACGGCAAAATCGAAGGGCTAACCACCGACAAAAAGATGTACAATAACACTTTTTTGTGTTCGTGTTCGAACTTCTCCGGAATTTTGTTTTGAACTTTATTGATTTGTAGTTACAATAAACTGTTTTAATTCTGGAATCGATAAGTACCTACTTATTCATTTCTTTAAGTGCGCAACAATTACCATTCAAGAGGGCGCCGAATTCATGTTGCGAACCAGATTAAAATTTAAATCAGAAGCAAACTTGCAAATAAAATAATTTTGAACAACAGGCAATAATGAACAAATGATTCATAGTTTTAAAACTACGGCTGACGTCTTACGACTCTTACGTTAGTTAGGTTATAAATTTGAGGTTTGTTTATATACTGAATTTAGAGTAAATTTTTGTTAATACAATGGATTATGTTAGTGAGGGTATGATATTAGCTGGGGTAGCAATGTGTGTATATTTACTGGCAAAAAACAAAATAAAAAACTGCTGTTATAGGTCCCGGAAAATTCATGTAATTGGCATCCTTGTAGTCCCTGCTTGTTTTATCGCCCAAAACGGATAATGTTGAATAATATCGATCAACGTATGATGTTGTTCATCCCCACTCATTTGTCTAATTTTCAAATTTATTCAAACAAATAAATTATAAATTAAACCATACTCGCATCAGCCGAATCCGTAAGCCGTAACGTAAGAAATAAAAACAAACCATTTCTTACGACTTGCGACTACGTTTTACGGCTACGGTTTTAATCTACTATGAATAAACCCATTACTGATCACATGCTTAATTTTCTTACGTCTTAACGTTACGGCATACGGGTTACGGTACGGCAACTCTGAATCCAGCTTTACTCTTCTGGAATCGATAAGTACCTATTTATTCATTTCTTTGAGTGCGCAACAATTACCACTCAAGAGGGCGCCGAATTCGTGTTTTTTAAACAATTTTAACGAGTTTTGGGTAAAAATTGGGCGTGGCACCCCCAAAACTATCCCGGGCGTTCGAAAATTCCTCTACACATTGCGCACTACCACTTTAAAAGCTCATGAGCCGCCACTGCTTGTTGGAGGCATGCACCTAGCTAGATAGATTACGACATTCATCGCGTTATATACCAGAGTTACGTAAATTGGTAGTTCACTGACTAGTTCTTTGATGGATAAAGTTATATATTTGAATCGTTATTCAAATATGAAGAACGAATAACTGCATATTGTTTTCGTTTCAGCAGTAATTGTCTTAAAGGAAAATACGAAAGGAATTTTGAGTGCATTCGCGACAAGTTTTGATCACTATCGGAGCGGAATTTAGTTTGAAAGACATTTCGTGAGTGAGTATGTTGTTTTAGGATAGGTCCTTAATTTATCCCTCCAATCATGGAATCTACTATGTTGGGGTTTGGAACCTTCAGCAAAATGTACCAAAACAGAGTTTTATCTACAATACCTGAAACAGAATTTTAGCACTCGACGCGCGTTTCGCTAGCCATGTCAGCATCATCAGGAGATGATTAAGACTGTTTTAGTTGGAACCTACCTTCTGAACTTGTTGAACGGGCGCCACCTTGTTTAGAGCTCCTTTCAGGTATAAGTAAAGAAGCCTTCCTAGTCGCACTTAAACGTTACATTTATCGGCTCAAAAAACGGTCCCAAATGTGCTCAGACTACGAAACTAATTTTGTCAGCGCTGATATAAAGTTACAACGATTTGCAACGTTTTTACGAGTGAATTTCAAATCTTTGACTGAACTATTGAACACGAGGAAATTTCCTGGTCCTTTATACCCGCGCATTTTCCTCACCTTGGAGGTTTGTGGGAGGCGGGCGTAAAATGTATCAGAACACAAGACATAAATAACATATTCTAACCAGTCTGATAGTTCTTTCGTTAATGACCAAGTCTCACTACTTTATATTTTACGGAATAAATATATGTTTGTATAGTAACGTATACTGATTGAGAATACATACCTGTCCTGTATCTGTCAGTGTAACCCACGTAGTTACTGGCTGTCTTAAACTCACATCAGTTAGACGTAAATTTCCTTCACCAATTAACGTATGTGATAGAAGATCTGAAGCATATAGTTGAAAACAAAGTGTCCTCTAAAATAAAAAAAAAATATGTTATTAGCATAAAAGCCGCTAAGTATGATTTTCGAAAAAAAAATTGGTTCCATTTTTGAGATGCATGGAAATAAAGAAGACAATGTTATTTCACTCTAGAATCAGGATTTTATTACTCCAGTACTTAACCTTACAGTTTTCGCGTCAAAAGATTAGGATACAATGGTCGCGCCGGTCTGGGAGGGGGGTTGGGCAGAAATTCGCAGATCAGAATTAAACAAAGAACTTGTAAATTGAATAACAAGCTGATTGATGCAATTATTTGTATTTTTCAACTAAATATAATTTCGTTAAAAACACTAAATGAATTAAATTTGTAAACTAGGGTTAATTTGGGTTAACATAAAACAAATTAAATCATAACATTCTGAAAAAGATCAAACATTAAAGTGGCAAGAACTGAAGGATTATTAATAGTTGGCAACATGACATTCACTACATATAAATAACAAATGTTCCAAGCAGAATCAAAGCAATGCTCATATCTGTCTTTCGGTTTTTTTTTGGCACAAATACCACATCTTCCGATTTGTCTTTTTTCAACAGGTGGCTTATTTGTCTCTTTATGTCTTATTATCAGCCTCAGTCTAATAGATCGTGGAATCTATGATGAATGTGATCTATTCCGCAGAAAAGTTGAAAAAAGTTCAAGTATGCAGAAATTTTAATTGCCATTATTAGTATCGTGGCCACCTTTGTGTACTTTGAGCAAAATCATTAATCACCACCTGTTTATCAACAAGATGCCCCTATACGGGCATAGCCCTAGTGGGCCCGGGAAAGCAGGTACTCTGCATAAAAATTACCCAACTGGGCCCCAACCAAAAATTGACCTCGTGTAAAATGGTTCAACTCGGCCCGGGCCTAAGAGATAATACCTGAATTTATTAGTTTTATGCCCCTGGCAAATTATGTAAGTATTTGAAGAAGGAAAAAACAGATTATTAATATTTAAAGTTTATTAATAAATGACAAAATTTAACAGTACATAAAATATTAATATGTTTTATAATAATGTTTTTTTAATAATGTTTTTTTTTTAATACTTAAGTTTCTACATTTATTTGTCAGGCATATTGCACTTAACGTACATTTCTGTTTGTATATTTAAAAGGTTTTTAACACAAATAAATATAGACGGATGTGTCTGATACATTGAGTTATTAAAATGTGCATGAAATGATTCGCATGCGTTCGTGGTTTTACTTAGTTCTGCAGAAGCACTTGTCCAAATGTGAGGTGGAAATTTGTATTCGTTAGTTAAATATGTATCCAAAAGATAATCAGAAAATGTGTCTAAATTTGTATTTATAATATAATAATATATAATATATAAAATAATATATAATTCGAAAAAGTAAAAAATCTGCAACGCCATTGGCCTCTAAAACAGATGCCCGAAACAATAATGCAACCATTTACCAATTTCCGACATTTTTGTAACATTTAGTCAGACCACACTTTTGTATTTGACGATACCATGCTTGGGTTAAGCAGCCAGTGATCCTTATATTATTCCATACTTGAAGTAGCGCATTATGAATTGAAATTTCAAAATCTAGTACTATTTCCTTTGGTGAAAATACTAAATTCATTTTACTACATAATTCTACTATTTTAGACAAGCATAACTTATAGGTCTCTTCACGTTTATCTTTTAACAAACAGAAAACTAAAGGAATTTAGTGTCCATTAAGAAATCCATGTATTACACTGAAGAATTGTTTGAAAAATTTTGTGCAGTAAGAAAAAGTTCCATCCGTATAAAGAGTTTCTGATTTGCACAAATAATCTAAATTAGAATTACACGAAAATATCACTAAGTTCATCGCTCCACAATTAACTAATAAGAAGTCTTCACCTTTAGTTGTTTATAGATCCATTGCATCCAGGGCTGTGTGTACTTCCATAATAGACTTTGGAACTGCAGGAAGTGTTTTCCTCCGAGAATAATATATATTTTTCCTCACACATTATATGTCCTTTATTGTTAGAGAACTCAAATTCGAACGGTTTTCTTGCATTAATGCTTTTCTCATTATTTTTGCTGGTTTTTCACTTAGATCGTTTTCTGCTTTTGTTTTGGCTGTAGCAGTCAATATTTGCGTTTGTAAGACATTATCCAACTCGGGTGCATGCGAATCGTTTTTATTTGAACAACTTAAAATTCGATCAGATGAATTGCCTATGGTTTTCAAAAAGGCATTAGGTACATCCATTTTAACGCACCTCCATTTGGTTTCTCCCGAAGATAATTCCCCATTATGTTCTTTAAACTTAAATTGGTTTAATACTAGTAGTATTTTAAAGCAAGTGTTGTAAAAAAATTATCAAAATATAAGTGGAATGGCGTACTCGGGAATCTTTCTTGAAGTACATGAGCAAACTATCGAATTACACTAGCTCCAAGTCCTAAGTCTTCATATTCATCCGCAATAACTGTTGTTGAACGCTGGTAGGGCTCAAACCATTCAACGTAACCAGTTCTCGTAGTACCGGTCCAAAACTTATTATTATTATTATTATTATTATTGTCGCAGCAATGTAAATTTCGTATAATATACTTGAACCTATTCCTGGATATGGTTTCACAAACAAGTTGGTTGTTTGCATCTTTGGAATCCTCCCAATACATTTCACGCCGAGGATGGCCAGAATATCCGCTAAGTAACAGTACACCCAAGAAACAGCGCATTTCATTGCCAGAAATGTCTCCATTGCGGTTATGAGACGTAGCATACAAATTGCTATAATAGACCAACATATCGATGATTTCAGAGTAAAAAAAAGTGCCTCTAAAGGCGTGTAGGATTCTTTTGGTACATAAGCATCATTACACAAAGAAAAATCCGAATTTATGTCTCTTTGCAACCATCTGTAAATGCCCTTTTTTCGCGCCAGTCTCTTTAGTACGGAAAACATACAAAGGTAAATCATGTTCACTATCCCAAGAATCGGTCACTAGTTCCGGAGTTTGAGTGCCATCCTCAAAACTTACTTGTACTTCCGCACGCAGCTGACTTCCAGGTAAGTTGTTCATATTCACAGTCATCATCCCCGGAATCTTCATCTGTGATTTCTTCATTTGCATTATCAGGAGGCAATATATAAATATTTTTCGGTATTTCAGCATCGATCTTTGCAATTTCCTCCAACAACTCATGGAATTTCAATGGTCTTTTCTAATGCCTAAAAAGGTAGCTGTTAGTAGATTTGGCCACTGTCCTTTTAAAAGGGCATGCAAATATTTTCAATTACAACTGTCAGCACAGGTTTCACCATAACCAAACTTTTATATGGGAACGTTTTTTAGATGTTTATTAACAAAAAACATTGTTGTAATTGATGACAAAAATACAGTAACATACTTAGGACTTACCTCAAATCATCCATGTCACACACTGAAAATATCCGAACTAACCAAAGTGTAACTTTCACACACTAACATGTGGTGGTTATATTAACTAAATAATATTGTCTCTAAATAGGTACATATAGTGCTATCTGCATTCGAAGAGCTAAAGTTGAGTATTACAGAAATCTGTAACTTGGCTTTTAAAAGGACGGTGGCCGGCAAAAATCATCATAACTGCCATCAGTATAACTGCTCTATCTCTTAGAGGTTTCCAAACAAAAAATTAAAGTGTGTGCAGTTACGGAAAAATCCGTAGGCAGTCGCAGTACTGTAACGAACGCCGATTTACCATATTCCTTTACTTACTGTGTTTTCTTCACCTCCTGTTCATTATCTGTAACCGGGTTCACAGTACCAGTGTGTTGACACCCTATTTCGTCGTAAAATAATTTACCTATACACTTGGGCCCATATTTCGCTACCTAGGTGAAAACCACTTTATGCCTCTTACCAGTACTTAATTCTATTCTCAGGTATATTAAATTTAATTAAATGAATGTAAGCCACATCAGTTTCGTTTTAAAATTAATAAAACAATATTTGAAATTGCAAATCCTTTAAGGGAACACACAATTGAAAGGGAGCATTTTAACCCTTAACTTGGCAAACGTTTATTCTCTCTTGAAAAATAGTTATTTTTGTTACAAGTACCTAAAATGGAGTTTTTCAGGACGAATCATTGCTGTTTCGGAATAGCAGATGAGTCCTGAAAAACTTCATTTAGGTACGTGTGACAAACACTATTTTTTGTCATACGCTCCCAAAATTTAATTTTTATTTATACGCTTTTTGCAATTCTTCAGAGCGCCTAAATTTGCAAATTTACCATAATTTTTGAAATCATAATGTACGATAAAGTTAGCTTAGAATCTGATATCATAGCAACTATTTGACAATTTTGTCATGTCATTCGAAATTTGACATTTAGACATATTCAGGAATTTTGGAATAGTCCGTAAAGGTTGCCATGGCGACTTTTAGGGACTAGGCCTAAAAAGAAGCATTTTACGAACTCAAATGAGTCCGTAAAATATAATTTTGGGATTTATGTCAAAAATATACTTCAGTTAATGCTTCTTTGTCATAATTGATTTTTAAGAGTTTGCAAAGTCCAAATTTTGACATGTATCTGTGAGGATACACTGCCCAGATTTGGTATTCACATGGAACTTTGGCTATTTGCTACTTATTTTGGGATGTTCTTGGGAAATTTAAAGTTATTTATTTTTTTTTTTTAAATGAAAAACATTTTTGTAGGTAATTTAAGTAATATATAATTTTTTTTATAATGAAAATCTATAAAAAAATTTCTGTTTGATAAAAGACATTGCATTTTCCACAAAATACATGAGTTTGACCAGACGTACAATTCCTACATCTTCCTTTTTCCCGAAATATCGAAAAATGATCCAGTTTATAAAATCTGATGTCGTCCTCTTTTCATTTTGTTTGTCTAAAAGAGACTTTCTGCGACACACATTCTAAATTTTATCAGTCGATGTGCCTTTTTTGGATTGTCCTCCAATATTTGGAACTCACGTCTATAAAGTAGCCATGCATTGTTGACACTTATATCTAGAATTTGCGAGACCAAACCCATGTACCATCTGTGAGTTTTCATTCCAGTTCTATAAAGAGCAATAAAC
>JAEQML010081377.1:0-11232 GCA_016904865.1 Pissodes strobi
CCTCATCTCAGGAAGACACTGATAGGGCATCAGTCTCCTTTTAGCGATAAGCAAAATTAGAGAGCGAATCACACTGGAATACATTAAAAATACAAGAAGCATCGATAGGTCGGCTTTAGACAGGACTGAAAACCAAATCAAAAGGTTAGCCACTACAATAATAAATAGAACTTCTAAAAAAAGAAAGCGCACAAGAGGTCCGTTCCTAGATATATTTGAAGCTTTCGGCAGAGTTTGGCACAATGGACTGGTACTGAAAATGATCAGACTAGGAAACGAACACTGCGAAATTAAGCGGAAGGTTGACCCCAGCAGAAGTATTGAAAAACTACCCTCTGTCCTCACACAATACAATACGTCGACTACTCAGCTATAGTTACCCAAGGATAATCAGCTAACTCAAGAGAAACGATAGAAGAATGTGTGGCCCGCTGGAAAATAAAGATCAACCCAAGAAAATCAGAGTCATTGTTAGTCAAAAAAACCACTTTAATAAAGCAGCACAGAAACATCCTAATCAACAGTGAACAAATTCGGTGCAGTAAGGCAGCTAAATACCTCCTCGATGATGCCCGACTAGGCTGGACCAGCAAGCAGCAATGCTGCGCACCTACATCTACATGAAACCAAAGCTCACCTGGCCGACAATATCCATCGCTCAGAAAAGAAGATTCCTATGACTGGAAATCAAGTTACTCAGAATGTCGGTCAACCCATCTTTGTTCGTGAGGAACACCACAATTCATACATACATGATCATACAGAGAAGACACTTCTACCACAGAGCACACTGAGGTACTAGCACCCAGCAACACACCACGAGGGTGCCAGATATCCACTCCCCGTAGACGCCAGTGAATGGAAAATTATCCTAAAGTCCAACCCCAAAGGTACAAGAAGATATTCAAAGGTAGAAAGCATTAGGCTATGAGTAGATTATCTTAAGAGTAGATTTTCGATCTTCGGGCCATAGACAAAAAGATAAAGGTTCCAAACAACTTATAGCACATGAAGTTTCGATAAGTCGAGTGCTAGTTTTGCTTCTATTGCGTCCTCGTGAAATGATCACTTGATTACACCCCATAATCTTCGGAACTTGCAGTAATACTGTTAAGTCACTTGGCGCGGAACCTTGGCCTGTACAAACTTCAGCATTAAGGTAAAAAGACATTTTGGTGTCACAGAACATTACAATTCTGATTCCGCATTTATCGGATTTCGAAAAGAGATCGGCGCCAAAATCTAACCAGTGGTTCGGCAAATATTGTGTACATACAGTATACATACGGTCTTTAATTTTATTTATGGAACTTTCGAACAATTCCTGGCAGGCTGAAAATTTTGAATTTTTGTAATTTTTTTCTTCTTTGAACTCTGGTATCTTTATCGGGAAATGGGAGACGTGAGTTCAATAAAAAGTTCTTAAGTTGTTCCTGAACCATTGATATACCAATTTCTTTATCAAAAACATCTTAGGTCCATCAAAGAAATTGGTATATCAATGTTTCAGGAAGAACGTAAGAGCTTTTTATTGAACTCACGTCTCCCATTTGACGACAAAGACACCAGAGCTAAAAGAAGAAAAAAATTATAAACTTTCAGCATGCCAGGAAGTGTTCGAAAGTTCGACGAATAAAATGAGACTTGCATGTACTTTCAGAATACACAATATTTACTGAACCACTGGTTAGATTTTGGCACTGGTCTCCTTTCGGAATCCGATAAATGCGGAATCAGAATTGTGATATTCCGTGAAGCCTTAATGTTGAAGTTAATACAGCCCAAGGTTCCGCGCCAAGCGATGTAACAGGTGCTAAGTACTGCTGCGAAAAATGTACTAGTTATTTTGAAATATTGAAAAAAAATACGATATTAGGTAAATTGCTAAAAATAGAAAGTAAACACCCTCCATATCTTTTAGATGCCAAGGAAAAACATATAAACTCCGCTATGTTTTGTTGTAGCAGACATTTTACTCTATTGTCATCATCATTATCTCCCAGCCTGGTGTTGAGTCCACTGCTACACATAGGCCACCATTAAACTGCTCCACTGGGCTCTATCTTGAGCTGTTCGAATCCAGTGTCCGTCTACTCTTTTTATATCGTCGCTCCAACGTGTTGGCGGTCTTCCTCTGCTTCTTTTGTCTGCGCGGGGATACCAATTTATTATTCTTAGAGACCATCTGTCGTCTTTGAATCTCGCAACATGTCCTGTCCTCTTCCATTTTAGTGTCATGATTCTCTATATTATGTTCTGGACCTTTGTTCTTTGCCGGATGTACGCATTTCTTACGCGATCTTGGGTTCGAATTCCAAGCATAGCTCTCTCCATTTTTCTCTGAGCAACCTCCAATCTATGTACGGTGTTCCTTGTCGTGTAAGCGTTTCGGCACCGGTAGGTCATTACTGGTAATACGCATTGATTGAAGACTTTTGATTTTAGGCTTATTGGTACGCTGCTTCTAAAGACACCCTAGAGAAAATCCTGCGTTTGATTGTCTCGACTTATTCTAATTTCGTGACCTAGATATTTGTATTTGTCAACCACTTCAATGATTTTGTCCTCTTAAGATATAATTCCACCAAGTACCAAATTAGTCATGATTTTTGTTTTTTGATGACTTATATACAGGCCAACATTTTTTGTTGCCCGCTCCAGCCTTTTATCATTGAATTATCTGTTATCAGCACTATGTCGTCCGCAAAGCGTAGATTGCTCAATTTTTTCCCATCTATACTGATACCTTTGTTATCCCAGTCTAGGGTCCTAAAAGCATATTCTAGAACGGTGTTAAATAGCTTTGGGGATAACGTATCGCCCTGTCTTACTCTTCTCTGTATGGAAAACTTTCTAGTGGTACTATGAATCTTTACGCTGCGCGCTGGCCGTTAAGTTGGTGTAAATATTATGTATCAAACGTGTGTATCTGTAATCTGTTCGACATTTACCAAGTGCTTCCAGAGTCGTATGCATTTCGATGGTGTCAAATTCTTTCTGAAAGTCAACAAACACAAGCACAAGCATATTGTCCACCAAATACTGCTTAGTGACAAATTCTCTGAAATAAAGCAGTTGTATAACTCCCTGAAATAGGAGTTGACCCATTGGCCCACTTATGCTAGGTACTCCTATATTCGTTGATGGCCTTGGCGCGCTATATACAAGTTGTTGAATATTATGGGGTGTAACCCAGTGATCATTTCACGAGGACGCAATAGATAAATAAATTGTTCAGAATAGAAGAATCGTACCTAAAAACTAGCAATCGACTTACCGAAACCTCATGTGCTAAGTTATTTGGTATCTTCGAGTTTTTTCCATGGTCCAAAGATGGAAAATCCAGGTATAGGACTGTATGTCTTCGGATAATCTAGACATAGCCTAATCCTTTATTTCTTTGAATATCTGTTTGTACTTGGGGACTGAACTTTTGGAAGTGAACCTTAAATCGATTTTTCACTCAGGGATGCTGTTCGTAGCTCAGTGTGCTCTGTCGTTGATTTCTCTATATGGTCATATATACAAATTGTTGTGTTCCTCACGAACAAAGATGGGTTGGCCGCCATTCTGATTACCTTGATTTCCAGTTATAGGAATCGTTTTTTTCTGAGCGCTGGATAATGTCCAGATAGCTGCAGCGTATGTTAGCATTGGTCTGATGTAGCTGTAGTTAGGAGTTGGTATTGAGTTTGCTGTCGGTGTTCAGCATTGCGCATAGTCATCAAAGCGTCGTCAATTGCTGGCTTCTTTATTCCAGCAGAAGTATTTAGCTGTCTTGCTCCACTGAATGTGTCCACTGTTGATTAGAATGTATCTGTGCGGCCTTGTTAAAGCGGTTTTGGTGATTAGCACTCACTTTGATTGTCTTGGGTTGATTTTTATTAACTCAAACTAATCAAACTAACCCATCTCAATCTCACCAGGGGCAGCGTAAAAAAATAAACCAAGAAAGCTCGAATGGCCATGCTTGGTTTCTTCGGTAGGGTATATTATGAAGTCTGCTTTTGGTGGATATTATTTTCGGTATTATTAGCGTACTCAATTTTTCATTTTCACTTCCTTATTGGAATATTCTGTAATTATTTATAAATATTCATGTGGACAAAACTACAACTGCACCCTTCTATTCCTAATTGTAAGGCAGATGCACAACGAGTTTCATTTTTTGGTACGATGCCCCTCGAAAATCATTTAAAGTACTTTTATTTATTGGAATACATAAATCCCAAAAAGTCAAAATATAGCAAATTGTCGCTGTAGCAAACTGTACATGGCATCAAAAATGTATGGACGCCTTTTTAATTTTTTTATTCTTGATAGATTTTGGGCTAGTAAATGTTACAATAAATTACTTAAACTTGGATGAGAATGCTAATTAATCACCACTTGAAAGGATGACTGACATAACTGTAATGATTTATTTTACCAAAATATACCTACGAACAAAAAGTGCACTATCTGGCTATCCTCAGAAAAAAGACAGACCCAAAAAAAATCCATATTAAAACCGAACAATCTTTGTAAGATAACGACCCGGACTAAAGGGCCCAAAGCAACACACCGAGGGGACGCAAAATAAAACGAAGGACGTCAGTCATGCACTTTATTCTTCGTCCGTCTTTTTTCGTCTCGCTGATTTCGTTGCCTCTCTCCTTGTCGTGCACCCTCTATTTTTAGCCGCGTCATATGTGGTTCTCCCACGCGTGCTGGACGTCAGAGCGTCGCGTGTTCTTTATGATGCTGTGTCAGGACCACATCGCCAGAAATGAAAGAACGATTTGATGCTTTTACAAGGTGACGGAGTCTGCGGCTAGGAGGGCGACGACTGGCGTATTGGTACTAATACTAATTAGGTAATTCGAAAAAGATAAACTTGATTAATGAGTCTATTAGTTCGCGGTTTGCCGACGAAGGCCCGAGGACCTGTAAACCTCTTAGCTTTAAATTTAACTTTTAATACAATACAATAATAGATTTGAATAGGAGAATAAAGAAAGAGGATTAAAGTGTCATTCAATAAAAACTTTCCGTGCTTCATCAAAAAACCCCTTTTTTAACAACAGGCTAATTTTGGGGTTAACCAATTATCGGAATTTGTTGCCAGATCAGGCCTAACCACGTTTTGGAGGGGGTTTCATTTTACGATGTCGAACACTTAGCCGCACTGTATATCGGTTAATCACTAGCCGAGTTCGGATTCGTCCTTAGCGAGCAGTATAGAGTAGCAAAATATTTATCACATGGTATCTGTCATTCATTCCATGTCAAATCAACACCCTCTAGACAAGAAGGCCGTGAAACTGATAAAACTAGTAGCCGCCATATTGGCTGGAGTTCTGGAAAGTATAAGTTAAGAAACAAACTTAAACATGCAGTATTATTGTGGCAAATTTTCCCCAGCCAATCAAAAGCTGAACACATCAATCGCATTTTCAACCGAAATAAAGGAATTCCCACGGGGTTACCATAACATACCTTAACCACTCATATTTCCATATTTCCTTGCACCAAGTGAGTAGTTTTAAAACTAGAAACGGATGAATAGTAAGTATTTTCTATTTTCTTTAAAAAATTAAATAAACTGTGCTAATTCATGGGTTGAATATGGTTGCTTTTATGTCACTGCTCGTACGTCATGAACTTAATCAACTAAATCCCTGTGGTAAGTTTGACGAGATATATAAATAAGTAAATGCAACTAGAATACGAAAAAATGAACTCTGAAGTGATCAATCGAGTTTTTGTTAATATTATCAATAATATTTCTATAAATACAAGGCAAGACTGAAATGGGATATAAATGTATTAACAATTTAGATATTACGTCAAAGGAGCACCACTTTTTTGGCTTGAAGTCTTAAAAAGACGAATTTCGTCGACTTATGTAAAACTATCTGTATATGATGGTATCTTTGTCCCTTTTCTTTTTATGCAAATGAATGAAGATACAAAAGCAGTAAGTGAGAACTGGTTTTTCCAATCGAAACCGCTATCATGTTGGCTTGGAGACTGTGCTAGTTGAGTCAACACCGTCTAAACTAGAAGGTATTAAGTGAGATATTAAAATAAAACCTCTGATGTTGTCCGGCTGTAGCCTAAAAGATATCTGTGGTTATCTAAAACTTATTGTATGTAGAGTCAGAAGGTAGTCAAGTCTTAAAAAGACGAATTTCGTCCACTTATGTAAAACTACTGAAGGTAGTCTGTATTTGAGTGTATCTTCGTCCCTTTTCTTTTTATGCAAATGAAGAAGATACAAAAGCAGTAAGTGCACCCTGGTGAGCTGGTTTTTCCAATCGACACCGCTATTATGTTGGCTTGGAGACTGTGTTAGTTCAGTCAACACCCACTGAACTAGAAGGTATTAACTGAGATATTAAAATAAAACCTCGGATGTTGTCCGGCTCTAGCCTAAAAGATATATGTGGTTATCTAAAACTTATTATATGTAGAGTCAGAAGGTAGTCAAAGTAGACATTATTATTATTAAGCCACAAAATAAAAACCTTAAGGGCTTGTTTGTTTACTTCATTACTGTGAATATTAAATTTCAGTTATTTTAGATGTTACTAGGTATTATCAGCTCTGATATTATAATACACATTTCTGAAAGCACACCTTGTATCAGAGCAATCAATCCCTAACTATAAATTATAAATACTTAATTTATAATGTAGAATAATTAGGAAGTATTGTGTAGTAGGGTTAACAGTCTATTTTCACGAACACAAGGCAATGTCCTTACCATTAACACAATAAATTACCTGCTTTGCATAAATTGTTCACTGCGAATGCACAAATTTCACAATTTTAAACATATTTTATATTAAAGACTCGAAATATTCCCTTTACAGCATTTAGTTTCGGTCCCAACTCGGGTGGCCATATTGGCTACTGCTCTTTTTAGTTTCAGGGCCTTCTAGTCCAGAGGGTGCTAGTTCAGGATCCGTGGGTTAGTTCAAGATTCATTGTTGACAGACATTGCTACCAACCCTCGGGTGTCGGGTACTTCCGACGACGATCGGGCATTAATAATTGTTGGCGCGAATTCGAATTTGGAGTACCGTTTCAAGAATACCAAGATCGGCGCTTGTTGTCTGTGTCGTGCCCTATCCGTTGTACAGTGTCTCTATAATATGGCTTTCTGAGTTATGTAAAGCATTTTGTTACGTATCTTCAAATGTATTAAGATATTATGCATTTTCCTCCGCGCAACCAGCAAAAACTAACCCAAACTAACCCCAGGCATGCTCCAAAGCCCAAACAAAAACTTTAAATTTAGCTGTATTTACGGACAGCCTTTGGCCTGAGTTCAATTTTGCTGTGTCGAAAACTGAAACACTACATTTCTATAGGTATCGCGGACAGATAAATCTATCCAGATCCCTAAACTACTATTGCAATTCAATTTTTCTCTAAAATCCAGAGCTGATCCTTCCAAATTTTAAAGATGATTTTTTTAATAGTTATCATTCCCATTAGAGCCGACAATCGCTCCGCAGAATCGAGACACTATTCAAATTTATAGACCAAAAAATGTTAGACAGTACCTACAAAGAAACAATCCTCTTTGCCAAACATTTCAAACCCCCGGAGCTCTATCGTCAAAGCAAAGTATACGGAATACCGTAATCCCAGAATTCGATGCAATGTAACAGAGAGAGACGGCTTCATAGCAGAAAAAGATGGGCTGTCTGGCAAACGTCGGGGTATTTAGCTTGTTTTGAAGGCAACAAAACGACGGTAAAACGCTCAGAGCCGGATACATCTGAAACGTCCGTTCCGCTATGAAAACAACCAAAGCTTTACTTTTTATGCACGCAACGCTGGTGATAAATTTACTTTATTTTGTTTTTAAAATTGCTCAAGTTTTAAGCGGAAATTTTCGTAAAGTCGTGCACGTAATTATAACACGATCTCACGATCATTCGATCGGAACTAACTCTATTAAGCTTGCACTTTCACGGAAAATTTACGGGACAAGTAGTGTCGTGTTTTGTCGTTTTAAAATTTCAATATTCAGCAAGATCAATTTTCCAAGATGATTTCTCATTCTTACTACAACAAATCCATGCACTTACGTTGAAGCCCATCACAGCCGAAACGTAAGGATGAGAATTCTTGAGTCATTGGAACAACCCTCACGTGGGAAGAAAACAATCGCATATTTGATTAATATATTACATCCCTTCTCTTACCACAGGGGGTCTGTTCCAGTAGCTGGAGAATAGGCGCCCTGATCGGAACTCTGGCTCCCTTCTATTACTAGCTTAAAACGCCAGTGTTAACAACGTCGAGTATCCGTTCTAAATTTAATAATTAAGCTTGGCGCGCTCGACCTGTAAGTTACATAACAGGTTTATGTAGAATAAGTAATTACTTTCCTTTCCGTCTTTTTACGTTAGGACTCATATCAAACCTTGATAACTGCAAATATTTTGATGCATGAGTAAAAAGTATGAAATTACAGCAATATTTGCGAGTAGAAATGAAACACAAGAAGAAAAATGTGCCAAAACCTTAACGGAATATTCTAAAATATACAGGCAAAGTTAAAAACCTTTTGAGCAAATATAAACTGAAGTTTAGTGCTTGATTACCCAGTTAATTTAATAGTAGTTTTTGTCCGTCACGTCTATATGGAATTATAGGGAGACAATTACGTACCCAACTCGAAACAAACCGACAATATAACACGGAATTGTCCGTACGTATTTCCCACGGGTCTGAAAGTTTAAGTTAAAGTTAGAAATAGACATTTCGTGCGAGTTCTATCGTTACCAACGAAATTTCGGTGGTGACGGTTATATATGTTAAGGGCAAACACGGAATTGGGGCAAGGCGCGAAGTTCCCGGGTAGGCGCGAAGTTCCCGGGTAATACGCGTTTTCTCCAATTATTTTGATCAAATGTGCATTTTTTCAGCAATTTCGGAATTTGGCCGGGCACTAACACTAACCCAACTAACCCGAAGTAACGTATCCTTGTCCTCCTACACGAAATGATTTTCTGTTTGCTTCCCTTGTACTTACTTCATTTTGAGGAACATCATTAATGCCTATGCATGATTGCTTCCTTACAAGATGAAATCTGATTTGATACGGCTGTCATAATTAGTTAGTAGAATTGTTATTTCATAACTAAATTTGCCCATTTTATTCAGAATAACAATAATTCATTACTAGATATATTCTAAAATACCAATGCTGTAGTTAATCATTTCCGTACATGTAACATAATGGACTTACAATGGAATTATTGTCCTAGTTACAAACACGCATACAATTATTATTGTAGTAAAATTGTTGACACTCACTCAATAGTTGACACTTTAAATCGAATCGGACTAGTTGACACTTTAAATCGAAAACAGGGATAATAGTTCTTAAAAAATAAACCCAGATATAAGCACAAGAAGTCCAACTGACCAATAGCGACGAAAAGTTAGTCACTGGTACTACTAAGAATTATTTTATTCATCTACGCCATGATCCCATTTAACACTGCATATCATACAATTCTGCGACGAAAACAGAATTCACATTATCACCTTGGACCCAATTGTAACCCATCTAATCCAGCCTATGGATGTGACCTTATTTAAAACACTGGAATCAGGTTGGAGACAAAATCCATCAGTGGCGGCTGGAACATACTGACCGCAATTGTTTTATCCACTGCTCAGGCAAGCTACTGGCAAAATAAATGTGTCTTGCAAAATGGTTTCACCAACTGCAGTTTAGTACCACCGACCCAAATGTTATACAATGTCTATAAAAGAGTGACCAGTGAGAAGGCGATCTTTGCGATTTTTCATTATTCAATTTCTACAAAAGTATTGATTGAAAATATAACAAATTGAAAGGTGATGTTGAAAAACGAAATATAGCCACAAATGGATGAACATATTGAAAAAAAAATAGAACAATCAGAACAATTGCTAATGGCAATTTAAAAGAGCATCAAGAAATTGATTAATTAGGCCATCGAGAATGAAACTGAATGCATAGAGCTGGAACACCAGATACTGAAAATATGAAGAAAACACCTGCTAGAGAAATTGACGCCAGGTTAGACATGTGTAAAAATGGTCAATTTGGGTTTAACGAGCTTTATTCTGGCCCCAGCCCAAACAAAATCCAAATAAAAAAAGAAGGAAGATACCTGCTGTTGTAGCATCCATAAACTGGCAACAATATCATGAAAAGAAAGAAGAATTAAAAAGGGAACAAGAAACAAGACTAGAAGAAAAAAGGAAGAAAAAAACAAATTCAGGAACAAATCCTAGCTGAAAAGAAAGAAAAATCAAAAAGAAACGCTGTATCAAAAAAGAAGAAAGCAGAGCCATCAAATACAGAACCTTCTGACATGTGGGAGGAATCTGGGGATAGCTTAGATGACATCAGTTTCAACTTGGGTAAGGACTCTTACAAAAATGACTCTGAACGAGATTTATCTAAAGACGAATCTAAAGATGAAGTTCACCTTTCTGCGATGGCTAAATGCGTATATATAAAACAATGTCATAAAAACATATATATGCCTGAAAGTTCATTAAATGTCAGGTATTGGGTCAAGTGTCATCAATGCCTTAGAAATTTAAATACTATTTTGTGATTCTCTTGCTTTCGTATATAAATTTCTCATCTTCAGACTCCAGTTGCCAAATAGCAAATAATATGTTCCTCTAGATTCCCCGATTTTTTCTCTATCCTGTATTTTCGGTCCTAACGAACTTCGATTAGTCACTGTTAAATTAATGGGTGTTTTGAATATCACACATATATATTAATGTCATACCGGCATTGACACATTCAAAACACTGATTAATTTATCGAGAGATTAAAGTGACTAATCGGAGTTCAAAGTAGCTGCCCTAATTTCAATGTTAGCGGATCATTGATTAAATACAAAAAAGTTATGGATTAGCAAGTTTAGTGCCTTATTCGTTATGTGCAAGAGACGTCAAGTAGCATCTGGTGTCAGTAATCAGGACCATTACCAAATACGACATGGATCATTTTGGATTCTTCTAGCGCAGTAAAGGTCGCGAAGCTCGAAAAAACTGATATGAAATCGACAGTTCGATGGGGAATTTCTAGGAGATACACTCCCCAAATACTGTCCCTTATTGAACAATAATACACTCAAATTTCACATAATCGCAATCGAATAAATATATTGGGTTGGAAATATGTTTCTTCAGATATACGTGCGTTAGCACTACCCA
>JAEQML010081378.1:0-11232 GCA_016904865.1 Pissodes strobi
TTGTCGGTACCCTGACGAGCTATGGGTGGATTCTTTTCGTAGTCCACCGAGGAAGCGAAACAACATTCCTCTACACTAAGCATACTTTTTGAATTTTACTCTTTTATGGATCTCGTCGTTGGTGTGTTTCCTTTAAAACTAAAGGACCACCGCAGTCACCTTCAAAATGAAGGACTGTAGACTTGTTTCCTTGAGCTTTGCTCGATAATTTTCCATTCTTATATATATATATATATATAGATAAAAATAAAAAAAAATTGATGCATTTAATTCTTTGAAATTGACTTTTGTATTTTTCATACTTTTGAAATATAAGCATTAATATACAGAGTTTATTTAAGATATAATAGGAAAGAAAAAAAGGCCTCGCAATGCACTTGAAGTTTTAAATGGAAGTTGTTTTTTATTTTCATAGTCAGGGCTAATTATTTAATTATTTGCATTTTGATGTTTAGAGTTGGGAAATTAATTTTTATTTTAACATGTTTTATTAGTTAGGCAGTTGACCTTTGACATTTAATATTTTATCAGGCTTAAGGTAAAAATGCAACTATCCTAGCTTAGAGTTTAGAGCTTCAAATTGAATTTAAATTGATCAAGACTGGAATTAATTTCATTTGGCTACAAATATTTACCAAGACAGTCAAAAGGTATTTTCCTTTCATAGAAAACATAACTGAAGTGAGGTATTTTGTAGAAATTGTTAAAAAAACGCCAGCGTCAACCACATTTTTGTTTTGTGTAAGTTAACAAAAGCTAATAACACACTTTACATATTTTTTGATTCGGAAAATAGACAGGGAAGCAGCTAGAGGATGGTCCCATCTTGCATAAATTCGCAAGTAATGTATGGAATAATAATTATTATTCTTCTTCTAAAAAAAAACTAATATATATTTTAAGGTTATTTATAAATATCGATTTTAAAGGTTATGTTTTTCTGTTATTTTGATAAACACCTTTGACTTTAATATGATAAAGAATTGCTCAGAATTATTTTGTAGGTAAAAGTATGAAATATGGTAAATGCCCATGATTTTAAAAGTTAAGGTTTTTCAGTAAATTTATTTACTGAAAAACCTTAACTTTTAAAATAATATTGTTTGATTATGTTAAACATCTTAGGTTTCAGGGTTAAGCTCTTGCTTTTAAGTATTCACTATTCGGTCCAGAGAAATATTTTATGAAGTGTTTAAGAGATAAGAGTATATTATTTTCATACTTTTGACTCCCAAGATTAAGGTAAATGCCTGGTTTTCAACGTTAAGCTATGGGTTTATATTTTGGTGTAAATTAATGCTAAATCTAGAAAAATATGTTAAGTTTTTAAGGATAAGGGTATGAAACTGGAATAATATGTATTTGAAGCATCTGGAATTTGCAAGGGATTAAATTAATTCACGTTCTAGTGAAATATTTCAACAAAGCTTTTAGATAAGTTTAACGCATGATAAATATTTTTTACTTATGGTATACATCTTATAAGCCTCATGTTTTCTTATATGACAAAGAATTAAATTTATCTCAAATCTTGGAAAATTTATCAGACTTTTAATATGGATTATTACATTTAATTGTATTCATTTTTTTCAATAAATGTATTGAGTAATATTTTTTTGATTATGGTAAACACTTTTCATTCTCAAGATCAGGCTCGTGCATTCTAATTGCCAAAGAATATAGATAAGAGTGTAACACCTGTAATAATATTTTTGAATATGATAAATGTTTGAATTTCAAAGGTTTAAGATCTTAATATACTAAAGCATTAAATTAATCCCTGATCCTGTGAAATATTTTCCCAAGCCTTTTAGTAGTAGGTAGAATATTATTTTTTAATATGGTAAATACCTGGGTATTATTTTGCAGCTATCGCTTGGACCTTGGGATGTTTCATATGTTTTAACAAAATGGGTCAAAATCTATTATTTGAAAAGTTTTAATTTAGTCTAAGTAGTGTAGCCTCAAGATATACAGGATGCCTACAAATACCCTTATTTAAGAGCATATGCCCATTATCGGGCTAAAAGCTGTGTCTGACCTGTATAAAACTGTCAGACCTCTCTGAAACGCTGTATCAGCTGTACTGTCTAAAAAAGTTGTCTTAGCTGTCCATGTAACATGTAAAAATAATATAACATCATGTACAATACCTCTATATATAAGGTTTCAAATCGCCTACTTATTCAGTTAAATAAAAAATGTCTATATAACCTATTCAAAGGCCTTGCATCTGACTATGTACAAAGACCATGTAAATACTATAAAAATATATATAGCTGCATAATATCTTGTGTAAATCAGATTTTAAATGATCTAGGTATTCTTCAGTTAAATAAAACCTGTCTAAATAACCCATTCAAAGACCCTGTACAAAGACCCTGCATATGCGATAAAAATATATATAGCACCATGTATAATACTTAGCCCATTAGTGCTCAGATTATTTTTTTTTAGTTTTTGATGCAAAACTAATATGATTCCCTTGATACATCATAATATATCATAGAAAAGAAAATCTATGAGTTCAGATTTTTGGGTCACTCAGGCCAAGATGTTACATATATGTAACGCTAAGCATTAATGTATGCAAAAAATTACAAAATGTAACTTAGGACGGTTTTATTGAAAATCTTATAAATCATAAATTATAACGGTTTTAAAAATTGTGTTTAATTTTTTTTTGCGTGATAAGAAACGAAACAGTCAAGACAGAGTCCTACGTCACATTTCTTACATTGTGTTCGTGTAGAGCTTTTACATAAGCTTCCAGCATATCGTCTTCTCTTATCGTTTGGATTTTTTTCTATGAGGTGATCCATTCTATCATATCTTATTTGGTCGGCTACTCCTTGAGCATGAGACAAAAGAGATGGCGTTCTGCCTGTACCTTTGGGAGCTGATGAGCATCTTTTCGGGTAAGTTTGCACAATTGCTCTTCTGAAGTCTATTTGGGACATCTGGGAGTCTGTAGATTTTCGACACAAACACCATGCATTGTTGATTGAGACATCAAGAAGCCATGTAAACAAAGCCCAGTACCATTTTCTGTTTCTTATTTGAATTCTGTACTGTCCAACATTTTGATCCATTCGATCAGTTCCACCCATTTTTTTGTTATACTCTGCAAGTAGAGCAGGACGATTAACTTGTATATGTTTTTTTTCCTTTTTGAGAATATCGCTTAACGCTTGTAACAGGATTGACACCGTATTTATTTGTAGCGATGCAAATTACAGAGTTATCGACCCATTTAGCTACTAGGACAGCATCCGTTTTGCTAATAATATTCTCAAAGTATCCTCTTTCTTTTTTCTGCAAAGCTTTTTTATCTAATAAAGGACAGCCTCTGGGTAAGCGATTTTCTCTTATGGTCCCTGTGCCTCCATATCCTTTTATGCGTAAATAAGACAATAAACTGAAGGTGGTGAATAAATTGTCGAAGTAAAAGGAAAATGGATATGATTTCAGATTTGTTGGTAGCTCCTCTATCATTTTCACCAAAGGTGCTGCAGCCTTTCCGAAGTTTCTTTCTATGGCAACATCAGGGGTTACGGATTTTCCTTGATATATCTCAAAGTCAATCAAATAGCCCATAACGGTATTTAGGCATCAAACCTTATAGCCGAATCGAATTGTTTACAGCTGTGCTTACCGTAGTATTTCACCATGCTCTCATCAAAGGCTAAATCTTTTTCGGGCGCAAAAAACTTTCTGCACCTATCCTTTATTTTATTTACAAATGGCCTTATTTTCCAGAGCGTATCATTCTTATCAATACTTTCATTTAAAGTAAAATGCAGGAATCTCAGAATTTGCTCAAGTCTGCTACGTCTCATGGAATTATAACAAGTTCATTCCTGGTGTCCAGGCTCTGTTCCCAATACATCCTTTTGGTAGGGAGTTCATTGTAACCGCTAAGGATCAATATTGCAATGAAACATCTAATTTCATCTGGCGACACTCCTGGATCGGGTTGGTTCTTGAAGGGTGCATATTTGTTAGTTTCCTGAACTAGAAATTGTACTAATTCATCGTCCAGAAACATTTCAAAGAAATCAACAACTGACTTGTTTCTGAACAGTGAATAGTCTGCTTCGGGAAACCCCTTTTCGTTATATGTAAAATCTCCCGAAATCCAGTCTCGGGCTTCAGAAGCTTTTCGATATAACGTATGAGCCGGAGGATTTTCGTTCGATTCCGATTGTTCCGCAGCAATGTCCTCCATCAGTGAAGTACCTTCAGCAGTCCTAATTTCTGCATCTGCAAGTAACTGCCGTCTGTTCAAGTTGTCCAAATTTCAGCCCTCGTCTTCATCTCCGGAATCTTCATCTGTAATAGTAGGTGGATCCGGTGGCGCTATATAATTCGCCTCAACGGAATCATTTATCCCATCCACTTCACCGAAGGCAATATCAAAAGTCCCCTCTGAAGTATTTCCGCAAGACTTCTGAAATAAAAAAAAATAAAATTAACTCAGGGACTGCCTGTATACTAGTTTAAAAAATTAATATTTTTTAAATGCACTACAATAAAAACAAAACAGATCAGAAGAAAACAAAAATAGGGAAATATGCTAACATTACTGCTTAGCGTTACATATATGTAACAACAATATTCATAGCAACACAGCTATGTTGCAAAAAAAATATTCCTACTGGCGATACCACCAAATATTTATATGTGTGTATTTATACCATTTTTGGACAAATCTCTACTTTAATCTAAAAAATAAAAAACTGTTCTTACTTTTCATCGACAAAGTCCATAATTTCTTGCGTTTTTTATTTTCTCCAAATTTAATAGATCGCCACTCGAAGACACTCGAAAACTAAATCCTCAAGACAACACAGGTCTGTCTGCTAAAGCCTTCCGACACGAACTGACGTGTTAAAAATAAAAATAACACGACCCGCGCGAAGTGAAACGTATTTAGATGGCGCCACTTTACTGTTACATATATGTAACGCTAAGCACTAATGGGTGAGTATAAATCAGATTTTAGATAGTTTAGCTATTCATTTAAATAAAAAATGTCTAAATAACCCATTATATAGGGCCTTGTATGTACCCATGTACAAAAACCCTGTATATACTAATTAAATCTATATAACACCATGTATAATCCTTATTAGAAATTAGATTTAAATCGTCTAGCTATTCAGAAATGCCTAAATAATCAATTATAAGGCCTTATATTTGACCATGTATAAAGACCCTGTATATACTATACAAATATATGTAACACCATGTACCATGTATAACATCTTGCATAAATCAGGTTTAAATCGTCTAGTTATTCAGAAATGTCTAAAAACCCCATTATAAGGCCTTGTTATTAAGAAGAAGCACACTTCAAAACTAACGTACTATTGTCAGAGTCTATAGATATCTTAAACTGTGCTATTATCAGAGTCTATAGATATATAAACTGTGCTATTATCTAGCCATATTTTGCTTATTTTTGCATTTCAACCCAGCTGTGAAATATCCCCAGACTAATAATATTACTGTACATTTCAAGGTCAATGGTATGGCTGGACATCTGATACCGTAAGCCCAGATAAGCCAACTACAGATACGAAAGCGCATGAAATATCGAATCTCATTTTATGACGTGTCTATCCGCGGAGTTGAATTGCCCGCACAAAGTAGTTTTAAACCTGCGGCTGGGAATTAGTAAAAGACTGACCGCACCAATAACCAATTTTATTTATGTACATGTATCGTTATGGTATATTGTGCAACAAGTCCTGAAAATAAGTCTCATGAGTGTGAAGTCTTCTCAGCACGTGTAGCACACTATACTTTTTCTACTGCTGCTACATACAGGGTGCTCCACTGGGAGTGTGGTAGAATAGTATATTGTGCAACAAGTGTTGAAAATTATTTTCACACGCGTTGCATAGTATACTTTTCCGACGACTGCAAATAATATTGATATTATAATATAATATATTATCAAGCATCTTGTCTTTAAATAAAAATTTATAGTTTACAAAGACAATACAAACACTTCTAAAGCAATTTGTGTAACTAGTTGATGAGTAGGTATTGAGATGCCAGGGCTGGGACAACGCCCTAGCCGGGGCGTCCTTTTAGGGTTTCGTCTCTCATGCGGTTTCGCCCTTAATTTTTGGAGTTATTCTTTTCGTATCTTTGGAGAAAGGCGCCATTCACCTGCGGTCTCCTATTATGGCTTTGCCTATTGGGTGACCCATTTTTTACATATTCGGAAAAGGAAGCATACGGGGGTGAAGCTCTAAATTGGGGCGCTTTGAGGACCATAGCCCTGAAATGGGTCCTCTGGTACGGGGCCCATTTTCATAGATTTTAAAATGGGGCCCTCGGGGGCGAAGCTTTTGAATGGGGCCCCAGGTGTGGGAGCCTAATATTTGACACATTTGGAAAAGGGGCTCCTGGGGCGAAGCCCTAAGTGAGGTCCCAGGGGGGTGAAACCCTAGTACGAGAGTCCCATTTTTTACAGATTTAGGAATGGAGCCTCCGAGGTCGAAGCCCTAAAATTGGGCCCCAAGCCTTAAAATGGAGCCCCTGGTATGAGAGGCTATTTACACAAATAGAGCACTATGTAAAAATCGACCTCTCCTATTGGTCGATCAGCATGGCCCAACGCTCGCTTCGCTCGCTACGGGGGCTCAAGAAAAGGAAACTAACCCAAACTAACCCAAGACATATCCAAAATCAAGAAAAAACTGTTTAGAAACATAATCTTAAAAAAATAATAATAAAAAAGCAACGGGGTTTGAACCCGGGCCGTCCAGGTGAGACCCAGCCATCTAAACCTCTCAACCACGAGAGCTCTTGCCACAAATTGATTGCATCACGAAGACATATTGTAATACGAGATGGATCGACCAATAGGAAAGGTCGATTTTTTACATAGTGCTCTATTTGTATAAAGGATCTCAAAATGCGTATGAGAGTCCCAGTTTCTACAGTTATGCAAAAAGGGGCGCTGGGGGGTGAAGCCCTAAAATTGGACCCCCTTTTTAGAGATCTGGGTTCTGGTGTCATATAAGCACCGTCGATTTTGAAGCTTTTTTTGGGTTCTATGGAAAGATTACATCAAATGGGACACATTAACGCAAAAAAAATTTGCGGATAAAGCATATTTTCGCAAAATAAATTGAAAATAAAATTTAAAATTTAACATAAATTTTTGCTAATAAGCAGAATTCCACTACACTTTGTCCTAAGATATGACCGCAGAAGGTTAATAATAACATAATATAAAGCTTCTTTTCGTAAAAATTTTAAATAAAACTTTTTTTGCACTTTAAATCGATAATATGATATTTATGAGATAAACGTCAACATGACTATTTCTTAAAACATGATTATATAGGTTGGCATAAACTTAGCACGGCTCAGCTGGCTGTTGTACGGGTAGATGTTGTCCAGTGTAATTTCTATTTGGTTCTAAAATATAACAGCCTCATGTTGAATATGAAATTGTGTCTGTGATTTTGTTGAAGGCTAAAGAGGATGAAGACCAGAGGTAAGTAAAATACAATAAGCCGTACAAAACCAATTCAACTTATAGCTAGGCTAGACGGAAGTCTAGCCGGCTAGCGGCTAGACGCTATGTATCTTCCAGTTTTTTATCTCTTTTTGTTTAGTTTACAGGTTGCGTTCGATATTGTGGGTAATCGATATGTTTTATGGCTCCAGCGCTTGAAGATATGGCTGGGTATGCAATTTTGTAAGGGCTGGTATAGGATAGGAACGCAATCAGCTGATTATACCTATAGTTTTTCTGTGGGACGAAAACTTCTTATAAATAATGGTTTTTAATGGCTTTGTTTAATAAAAATAATAATAATTCGAATATATGATTTACTAGAATTAGATTTTACGCTAGAAGGGGTTCACTTTTAATAATAAGTCAAAGTAAACTAATTTATTTAGTTTATTGAAATAGATACAAAATTAAAAGCTCATTTGGATTAGTTTAAGAGAGTATCACGCGTAGTGCGTTTGTTTTGATACTTTGGGTTAATTTTGATTTTGTGATGGGCGGGATTGGTCAAGAACGTAGCGCGCTCGTCTCACTGCGCTTGTTTGGCTAATTAAAGTTATTTTCGATTATTATTTGTTAATCTGAAATACAGAAGACAACAACTTTGGTTAATTAGGGTAAGTTTAGGTTAGTTTTGGTTAGTGTGGGTTGGTTTTGCTTAGTTTGAGATAGCGAAGAGAAAAGCGCGCTTGCCATTTTACTTTTGTTAATTATTGTTAGTCCGCGTTAGTTTTGGTCAGTATGAGTTAGTTTTGGTTGTTTGGGTTAGTTTTGCTTACTTTAGAATAGCGTTTGTTTAGTTGTCTCTTTACTTTGGTTACATAGGGTTAGTCTAGGTTAATTTTGGTTAGAATGGACTAGTTTTGGTTAGTCTGGGTTGGTTTTGCTTAGTTTGGGATAGCGAAGAGACAAGCGCTTGTCTCTTTACTTTGTTTAATTAGGGTTAGTTTGGGTTGGCTTTGGTTAGTATTGGTTGGTTCTGGTCAGTCTGGCTTGGACTTGCTTTGTTTGGGATAGCGAAGATATCGCGCTTGTCTTTTTACTTTGGTTAATTAGGGTTAGTCTTGGATAGTTTTAGTTAGTCTGGGTTAGTTTTGGTTAGCTTGGGTTAGTTTTGGTTAGTTTAGCTAAGTTTTACACGAACGATACTAAAGATGTACTAATAATAAACCTAAACCCTAGTCAAAACCCTGTGAAAAGTTATTTTAGTGGTCGATGTTTTGTGAACGTCATTTATACAAATCTAAGTGTTTTCTGTGTGTACATTAGTCCTAATTGTCATTTTAACACTTTTTGCGACGAGCTCGACGACCTGGATCGAGCCATTAAGGGGCAGGCTGCGGCTGATGGTCGTGTAATTGTTCTTGGTGACTTTAACTCCAAGCATTCATCATGGGGCGGGAACGTGACAAACAAGCGAGGAGTGGAACTTCTAGAGTTAATAAATGGAAACGGACTCACCTGCATAAATGATGGTATCTTGCCTACACTTGAACGATACAATGGAAGTTCCTACATCGACCTTACGATTGTCTCAGACGAGATACTGAAACAAAACCCAAAGTGGCAGGTTTTGGAAGATCCCCACGTGACAAACCACCGCTTCATCATCATAGAAATCCTCCACGAAAGAACAAAGAAGAGGAGAAATATCAAATATGGGGAGACGAACACAAGAAAACTCATAGAAAAATTCCAAAATACAACAAGAGGAAAAGTACCAAACTGTGTGTCGGGGGTAGTATCAGATATCAGAAGAGCATATAGAGAGAGTACACCAAGAGTATCTTGCGGGGATGACTATCAACTACCATACTGGTGGTCGGAGGAGATTCAAAGTAAAATTATTCAAGTGTGCAATAAACGACGACTCTTCCAGCGCGTTCTGCATAATGAAGAGCTAAGACAGGCAAAGAAAGACGAATATACTCAGGCAAAAAAGAATCTCAGGGTAGAAATCGAAAAAGCAAAGTTAGAAAATTGGAAGAAATTGTGCAAAGATCTTTAAGATGACATTTTTGGTGATGGATATCGGATAATACGCAGTCAATTAAAAAATATGCCCCTCGGACAACAATGAGCGAAGAACAGAAGAACCGACAATTTGAGGCCTTGTTCATGCATACTCGAAATCTACCCATAGCAGGAAACAGAGATAGTCGTCACAATACATCAAGGAACTCGCAAATCGAAGGGAGGGATACGTTTTCCACTGAAGACATTAAACATATATGCGAAAGAATAAAAATAAACAAAGTTCCAGGACCGGACAACTTGCCACCAACTGTGATAAAGTCTGTGATATTGTGTAACGTTGATTATTTTAAAATGTTTTTTAATATGCTATACACTCGACAAATTTTTCCATTGGAATGGAAGCGCGCAAAGCTCATTTTGCTGGAAAAGCCTAAGAAGCAGCAGAATGAACAGCCGAAGTACCGCCCGATATGCTTAATAGACGTCCTGGGTAAGGTGTACGAGAGTCTGCTAAACCAACGTTTGATAGAAGAGATAAGCAGCAAAAATGGTGGCTTCCATGCAAATCAATTTGGTTTCGTGAGAGGTCGATCAACAGTAGACGCGATTCATCGAGTTCGCGGATTGGCAGGATCGATACCGGGCGGCTGGAGCGCGATGGTATTAATAGACATTAAAAATGCATTCAATACAGCCTCCTGGGATATTATAGTCCGAAACCTGCGGAACATGAACGTTAGTATAGACCTAATTAGGGTGATTCAATCGTACCTAACCAACAGGACAATAATCATCTCACGCGACAACGAGAGGCAAATCTATGGCGGAGTCCCGCAGGGGTCCGTGTTGGGACCAACCCTGTGGAACGTCCTCTACGATAATGTGATGAGAGTTCCAGTATCTCGCGGTGTCGAGCTAGTCTGCTACGCGGATGATCTGGCAATAGTTACCAGCGCAAAGACAGAACGGGAAATGATAGAGAAAACAGAGGAAGCACTCGCAAAAGTGAAGGATTGGATGGAGATAAATCTTTTAGAAATTGCTCCTGAAAAAACAGAGGGCATCCTGCTTAACTGCAAGTTAAGTGGTGAAACACATCGCATTTCATCTTGGCGACAAGGTAATCAAACCGGTAAAAATGTGAAATACCTGGGAATGACATTTGACCGGGCTATGAACATGTCCAGACATATTACGGACGTCTGTGAAAAGGCATGCAAGGTAATGAAATCTTTGAGCGCTTTGCTACCAAATATTGGCGGCCCATCACCGTCAAGGAGGCGAGTTCTCGCACTGGCTATGCAGTCGATCGTTCTATACGGGGCCCCAATATGGTCCGGCGCCACCGTGTTTCAATCATGCCGTGCGACATTAAACAAGACGCAGAGAATAATGGCACTACGAATATGTTCGGCTTATAGAACGATACCGACCCAGTCAGCCTTATTGCTCGCGGGACTTGTTCCCTTTCACCTCCATGCGAAGGAAAGGGAGAAACTTTTTCTGGGCGGAACAGTAACGGAGGCAAAAAAGGTAGAAGAGCGAGAAAGGACACTGACGCTATGGCAATGGGGCGCATCAGAGAAGGGAAGGTGGACCCACAGGCTTATACCCGATGTAAGAAAATGGCTAAACCGAAAATATGGCGACATAAATTACCACATTACCCAAATGTTCACTGGTCATGGAAGCTTTGGAGAATATCTCTACAAAAT
>JAEQML010081379.1:0-11231 GCA_016904865.1 Pissodes strobi
ATATGGGTCAAAACTAAATATGCCAAATACGATTTTGGCCAAACGTTGTGGAGAAGAAGTTTTAGGCGAATGGATTGACCCCTGGATTTGGAATTGTACATTCTCTATTATCCGTGCAAACCTACAACGTAATGAAATTCTAAATATCAAGAAACCTTTGCCATATTTCAATATTTCGATTTATAGTGCATGAATCATTTTAGCAAACATTTGGTCGTTAGACACCTATCCTGCTTTTATTAATTTTAATTAGTTGAAACTTAATTTACATGGCTCCTCCTCTTTGTGCAGCTTGACCTGATTTTAAACTCGGATACTGGAGGTGACCTTTCTGACTTCATCACGAATGGAGAATGGTATCTTATTGGTAAGTAGCTTATGTTTATTTAATACATAATGTTATTTCATATTGATCCATAATTATAAGTTTATGAATTATGTATATAAAAATTAAAAACTGTTATTTAAACACGGTACCTACCTATTTAATCCCAAATCTCAAAATATAGGATTTTTTATATATGCTGTCCAAGTTGTAAATAGCCATATCATAAAACAAATATAGGTATAATATAATGTAGGTAATATACAATAATTCTGCGCCATTTATAATTAAAAAATATTGCTTATGCGTGGCAAGTGATCAAAACACAAATCATTAAGGCCCTATCCTCACGAAGCTACACAACATCAACACGACATTTAGGCCATGCAACAAAAAAAAATGTTTCCAACACGAACTATTCACACGGGACGACATAATACGCGGCACAAAACCATTGCTAGTTCTTTTAAAGATGTCAAGGGAAGAAGACGTATCATCTAGTGAAGGAGAAGAAGACATACCTATGTATTTATATTTGCGAAACCGGAGAAGAAGAAAATATTGGGTGCATCCGTATATTGCACGGAACAGAAGGCGAAGACTGTTTGTAGCAGCGAAAGAATTCAGGCAAAAGGATAGAAAGTTCCAGGCTTTTTGCAGGATGACCAAAGATAGTTTTCGAGAACTGCTAAGAATCGTGACACCTTCTCTTCAGAAACAGAACACTGTTATGCGAAAATGTATCAGTGCAGAGGAGAGGTTACTCATAATGCTTAGGTAAGAATTTGTTTTTAAAATAATAAATAAAAAAAATCTTTTTTTAACAACATTTTTAATAGTATTACAAGTACAATTAATACTTTCTAGCGCTTTAAAAAAAATTAAAGTAAGAATCCGAAATAACCTGAAAATCAAGTAATACTTATAGTTTAACTGAAATTAGATTTATTATTTTCTCCAAAAGGGTACGTTTCGTGGAACATAATCGGATGTTTCGCGATTAGATTGTTGTTCCCTTTCATACTGATAAAGATCTGTTGGCTGATTCATTTCGGTATGGGTCACTAAAATCTTGGAGTCCCCATAATTATGTGATGAAGCAACAGAAGAGACATTGGAGTACACATTTGCATATGTTGCAATATTAGCTGATTGACTTGCGCCTTAAAACGACTGAAGTGATACATGAGATCCAGTTTCTGGTGTATGTGTTTTGAGACGATGGAGAAATGTGCGTTAAGTTAACTGAGGCATTTGGAGATGGTGTTGGTGTTGGCGGTCCTGAGTTTCCCATAATATTTTCAATTAGGAGCAGAACTTTTATTTTGAATTGACGCATCTGATTTTCGTTAAGTGATTTGATGTCCGGTAATAGGCTGAGTAGATAATATTTTTTTGTAGTTTCATCATCAGTGGTCGTGTATTTTTTATTCTTATTTTGTAAGTAGTCCAGAAATGATTTATCTAGATCGGTTATGTTTCTTTTTCTTTTTGCTGTGGTGATCTGCGGATTCTTCGGCGTATTTGAAGTTGTAGGAATATCATTGTCTGCGGGGTGGTTATCATTCAAAACAGCTTCCGATGGTGATGGCGGAGGTGATTCTTCATCATTATTTGGGGCATTCTCTTGTTCTGGAGGTGAGACATGGCTTTCTGAACGATTTGGTGGGCACTCAATATTCCCTGGTGATTCAGTTGTATTAGTCGGTTTTACGTAGGGGAGAATAAATAACAAGCAATCATAAAGATAGAACGGTTTTTTTGATTTTGCCGAGGAACCACTCGGAGCTGGCTTCAGGCTTCGTACAAAAGCTGATCTAATGTGCTTCCATTTTTCTTTGCATTCATGAACTAAAACAAAAAAATGTTAAATGCTTTTACCTACGACTTTCCTCGCCTACTACACATTTTTTACTTAAAAATGACCATCAAAGAACCCTGATAGATTTTTTTATTCGAAAATAGAAGCGAACATGTTTGAATAATACATCATTGTAAAGAGGATAAAACACTCTTTTAAAAAAGAAAATAAAAAACCTAGGTCCGTATTTAAAAATATTAAGTTGATATGTTGCACCAGAAGCGAATCGTCGAATCTGAAATTTTTCGTTCGTATGTTGTAGAGTAGAAATAGCTGTAAAACTTTCAAATATAAAATATTTCTCTAATATTTCTCTAAAATATGACCCTTATAGACAAAATATGTTTGAGCACAAATGAACTTGAGTCTCAAAAACAAATTAAAAATCAACGACAACCGAAACGGAGACTCCAAAAATGACAACTTTTTGCTCATGAGACCAATTTCGTGACTTCTACTATTTTTGATAGTGATGAGTACTATATGTATACCAAAAATCGTTTTCCTATGTTTAGCCGTTATTGAGCTAGAGCGCCAACAGACAGACCGACGGACTTGAGATGTGTTTCTTGTGATCTAGGGACCTCAAAAGAAGTCGAATTTTGTCGTAATTACAATATGTACTTCCTTTCGGGACGAGGGAAGTAAAAATGGATTTTATTATTACTATTATTGTGATCATAGTTCTTCCTTCGGGATGAGGAACGCAAAAATAGAGTCTAATATTACTATTGTGGTCATAGTTCTTATTATTATGGTTTCTATTTGTTTCAGGTACTTAGGAAGTGATTGTAGTTTCATGTCTCTGTGACCATATTTTCAAGTAGGACGCAGTACTGTAGTACAAGTCGTGGCTCACACAACCCTTATTATATGGCAGAAATTGAAAGATGAGTACATGAAAGTACCAAATACTGAGAATTGGAAAAACATATCTCGGCGTTTTCATGAACTCTGGAACATTCCCAATTGTCTGGGGGCGATGGACGGGAAACATATTCGGATTGAAAAATTTCCCAATTCTAACTTTAATTATAAACAATATCATTCAATTGATTTAATGGTAGTGTGTGACACTGATGGCTTGTTGACTCTGGTAGAAACTGGATATGCTGGGAGGAATAACGATGGCGGGATATTTAGAAAATCTCGATTGCATTATCGGCTAGAAAGAAATGGCCTTCATATTCCAGAAAGTTCACCCTTGCCCAATGATGAAACACAGCAAGATTTTCCGTTTTATTTTGTCGGAGACAATGCATTTCCGTTGAAGAGATACATGATGAGGCCATATCCTTTAACGGCATTAGATAACAAAAAAAAGAATTTTCAATTATAGCTTAAGTCGTGCCAGAAAAACCATTGAATGCAGCTTTGGTATGATGGCAGAAAAATTCCAAGTACTGGGCTCGCCAATTCGTTGCAGAAAAATGGAAAATACCGTAAATATAATCAAAGCTGTTTGTGTTTTACACAATTTTGTCCGAAAACAGGAAGGTTCTCAGTATACAGCATCTTTTGCTAAACCAACAAGAACTCAAATAGGCCCCAAAATAATACTCCCTTGCAAGAAGAAGTTATTCATTTACAACCAACCAACGTCAGGTCCAACGACACTGCGAAAATATTTGACCAACTATTTTATAAAACCACGTAATGTTCTGCCTTGGCAAAATAATTACTGCCTATAGTATCCCTGTTCTTTCATTGCAAAAATTTTTGTTAAAGCGCTTCGATCTGTATACTAAAAATTAATCAAATTGATGTTACATACCTGATAAGTTCGTTTTCTTTGAAATTCCACTCCATGCCTTTTCAGTTATGTCTTTTCTAGAATAGTCCGATAATTTAAAATTATACAAGCATGGAAATCTTTCTACTTCAGTAGTGATTTTTAAATTAATATCTCGTTTAGCGGCCATTTTCACTGATAATTATGCCAAAAAAGCTGCTATGTCACGCGACAAGTGTTGACAGGCAACTGAAAAAAAAATGTTGACAAGCAACATGTATCCCAGTTGTTGTACCGCTTCCATGTCGTACTGCGTGATGTAGAGTCGCTGATTCAAATACACGGCGGCAACCTCCGAGCGACATATCGTTCGCATGTTGTGTTGATGTTGTGTAGCCTCGTGAGGATAGTGCCTAAGTTGCTTATGTTCATCGAAATACATGAAACCCAAGCAACATAATTGGTAGTCTTTCTATAATTTTTTTCTACGGAAATAGACTCTCGTTTTACTTTATCTCAAATCAGTCTTTCAGCGAGATGCCAAATAACACAGGTTTGCCAACATAAACTATATCGTTAATTTTCTAATTAATATTATTGGTTACTTACATGACGTCCATTCATTAAAAGAGCCCACCACTTCCCACTTTTCATTAACTGAATTGTTGCTCTTATCATCATATAGTTATTATTTTAAAAAATCGCACTCTTCTTGCTTATATCTACGGCAATCAATTTTACGATTCGCTGATCAAAGTTGATTTTATGTACGTGCTTAACGTGAATACGGCCAAATAATATCGCTAGAGAGTGATATTGTGCTTCTTGTTCCATTTAGATATAAAATCACACATTTTGTGCGCCGATCTACTTTACATTGCAAAGTAAAAAAAATTGATAAAAGTTACATGGTGTACTCGTATTTATTTAAAATCGCAAAAGACATCCTCATCCTGACCTATCTGCCTACATATCTGTTGGAATCCGTAGAAGGTCAACCTAATAAATGGCGTTATTATGAACCTGAACTACAAAAGACAAATAACTGACGTCTATTTAGTGGAAAAAGTATTTCGCCATCATCAGATCAAGAATATTAATAAATTGATTAGACAGATATTATTCAAAAGATCATGTTACATTAGTTAATATTTTTGCCCTAATCAGTTTATGTTGGCTGATCTTATTATTATAAAAATAGCCACATAAAAATGTGTTTTATTAAATAAATTTACAATTATGTGTTTATTCCGATCATCCTAAGTAACCCTAGCGTCAATGTAGGTTTCCCTCAGATATTTTTCATGGGATCAAATTTCACTTGATCAAATTATAAGTTCTACTGTTATGGTTTGGAAATAATAGTTGGTGAAAGAGTTCATTCGAATTGCATTGCAGGTCCTGGTTTGTGTGAATGTGCGTTAAATTTGATGGCCCTTTAAATCTCGTACTAGTTGGTACTAATGGTACCTTGGCAACTTCTGAGATGATACCGTACAATAGGTAAATGTTGTATTTGAATATAAATGTAACCTGACAGCAATAGCGGCACTAATATTTACTGGCGCTGACTCAAACCCCGCCCTTATTATTTTTTAAGGTGACTTTGAACTAGGCCCCTCCCAGCTGGATGCTCTTAACTTTCACCCAATTAGAGTAACGCATTTGACGTTGAGATTATTTCTTTATATGACCTTGGCTTGGCCCAACTCACATGACCAAAGTTGCTTTTGACTGTCACTCAAGGTCACCTTGAACAAGGCCTCGCCCATTTAGCCCTGAGATTATGCCACTTAAATTCAAAAGGAGATGCTCAGTGAAAAACGTCAAAAACGGACCACCGACCAAGCCTAAATATCATGGGCGTAGACAGGATTTTTTCTCAGGGGGGCGAGCCGTAGACAAGGCCGCAGTAGTGGCAAACTTTGGGGGGCCACGCCTAATTTTTACACAAAAGTCATGAGTCGGTTAAATTCCCAGGGGGGGGCCATGACCCCCCCTGGCCCCTGCCTGTCTACGCCCATGCTAAATATCGTATATGCAAACATGTGCATCATATAATGTAAGGATTTCAATTAATCATGTAGCTCGACATGAAAGAACACTTCAATATAGAAGCAATTCCCTTATTCTATTGTCCTCCAACGTTTCGCTGATTCACAGTTCCTTCAAGTGTAGAATTGCTAGTTATTGGCTATATTCAAATAATGTACCATATTGACTACACATTGTTTTTCAATGAAAGTAAACAAGTAGTATTGAATTTGATGAGGAACATGCTGCCAATCATGGAGTTATCAAAATAAATATGAAAGTCTTTAGATTATAGCGTCTACTTTCTTCGAACGAATACAGATTACAGAATCGATTACCTAATACACCAAACCAACTAATAGATGAGAGAAGCGTCTAGGTACAGACCCCGGCCGTTTTATTTAAAGCTTCAAACCCCGTGTTATGTAACCAGCATCACCTTTTTGATTAAATGCATATTTCACTCATATACTTAAAAAATATATACTGCTAAACCATCATTTGGACAATGAGTGGAAAATGAAGTCAACACCAAAAGACGGGAATATCAATTTTGCATAAGTCTATCTTTGTCGTTCAAAAAGTTGTTTGTGCGCACGCTCTGTACGGAACGTTCTGATTGGTCCGTTTGTCGAGCATTAAACTGGCCGAGGCCGACCCCGACCACGGCCACCTATACAAGGCCAGGAAGCAGCAAATCTTGCCCTTCTACTACCTAGTGCTTCCTTATTAATCTTAAAATAAGACAATATGGTAAAACTAGACACAAGTTTATTAATTATAAAAATAAATATGAGAAATATAGACATGAAATAAAAATCATATCAAAGATAGGGATAAACTAAAGTTACGAGTAGTAGATGAACGGAATATCTGAATAACATAATTGTTTTGTATTATGCTTGTTGGCTTATAATTTCCATTTTTGATAATATGTATGTATTAATAATATAAACTATGTGATTAGTTAATAACAAATGTGATTACAGTTAAATGAAATATGTAGCCCAAGATCAAAGCAGTTGCAAAAGGCAGTATTGTACGTTACGTATAAGTATTCAAGTAGATTTCTCAGAGTAAGACGAGTCACAAAAAATAAAAGGTATATATAGTGTATGGTTTTTTTAGTTAGTTCACCTATTCAGTACCTACTCAAGCACAATCTTTTTAAGTAGCAATAACAGAATACATGATAAAATAAAATGATTAATTAGCTTAAGTCATGTTAAGTAAAACAAATATCACATATCTAAATACAAAAAGCAGTGATTTTTCTATGTTGTATAAGTACTGTGAATAAAATGCAAAGCAGTTGTATGAACCAATAAGTATTGCAACAATAAAAGCAAACCGAAGGTTTCGAAGCAGCTCAATTTTACTAGCTGTTCTAGACAGACACTGTTGAATTCTAATCTTCATGCAAGCCATTTTAGTAAAAATACAAGTACTTATCTAGTTAGTTCGCCACATGAACAAGATATACGGCTTTCCGAAGAAACGGGAAGCCGCTTGTGCTTGGAGGTTGGAGGGCAAAGAAACAATGGAGCATGTTTTATGCTGTCTGGCAATGGAAAGAACCAGACAAACTATCCACCCCCAGACAGCTATTCGATTCCATGAAAAGGATTAAGCCTCTGGCCTAGTGGAATCTACAGATGTGAGCCACAGTAGACCAAGGGTTGCCCAAATATACATACAATTACAAAATACAATAGTTAGTAAAGTTACAGTTCTATAGTTGATGTTATATCATCTTCATTTTTATTGCCAATCAAAAATATTTTGGTTTCATGAAGCACTTTATCTAAAGTGCTTAATATACTCCACCCGCACATACTGATAGTTTTATATCAGTCTTGTCCGAACACAATGTTTTTTTAATGAACAAATTGCCCACAAACACTTCAAGTCTTCTGACCTGACAGAAACACAGACATTTGCACACTTGGGTACCCTACAGCTGGTTCATTTAAATAGAAAAAGAACAAGTTTCCTTTTCCTTTCAATTATCCATCCTCGAGTTCATTAATCTTGATATCAGCTTCATGTAGCGCAGTAAAAGATATTGCTTCATTTCGTTGTAAGTAGTTGCTCTATCCAAACTTTCAGCAATAGCCCCTTTCCATTTCTCAACATTCAATCTGATCTTTCTGCGTTTAGTGTGGACATTCTCTTCATCAACTTTACTTAAATATGAAGGACATCTAGGTAGCTTACATGGAATCTCCCACAAGAAACCGTTTCGAAATATAATTATAATATCTACACGTTATAAAATAATTAAATAAATGAAAAAACTGACCGAAAAATATTAATGTAAACAAATAAATCGACCATCAATTTGGTTGACGTATAGGTGGCCGTGCCCCGACCCGTGTTCCGTTTATCGATCCATCTGTGTTTTATTGTGTCGTGTGATTTGTATCGTATCTTGTGCACATTAAATTGTAATTTCAATTTAAAACTGTTTTTAGACATTTTTAGAGTGTTTGTGCTTTGAAAATAAACAGCAAATAAGCATATCCGCTTTAAAAAATAACCTCTGCAAACGGCAATAATTTAAATCCAATAAACTACCGCCAATCAGGGGGATAACTTTATTGGCTGTTACATATATTTCCAACTAATTACAGAGCGTTTCTAACGATTGCGCAGTATGAACTTACTGAATGACAAAGACCGACTTATGCGAGTTTTAAATAGCTCTGTCTTTTAGTTGTGGCTTCAATTTTTGGTTTGGATTAGCGATATATTAGTTTATATATATATATGATTTCACTACGGGCTAGCAAAGTTTCTGCAAGGCCTCGGTGGTGTAGAGGGTAGCGTGCTTGCGTCTCATCCCGACGCTGCGGGTTCGATTCCCGTCAGTCGCGACAGACTGATTTATTGTTTTTTATTAATTTACCTTTCTATCTTAATTTAGGGTTAGTTTGGGTTAGCCTTGGGTTAGTTTTGGTTAGTTCTTGTTGATTGAGCCCCCGTAATGAGCGAAGGGTCATGCAAAACTACCATACATAATACCCCGAGATAGGGTTTGAAGCTTTAAATAAAACGGCCGGGGTCTGTACCTAGACGAGTTGTAAGATTTAGATTCGATGTTTGAATGGTTTATTTATTAAATGATGGCGCGGTAGGTTATTGGAAAGTTGTATTGAAAATTACATAATTTAGCAATGTAATATTAATTTGGTCTCAGGTTGGGTATTCAAGAAAATAATATATTTAGAAGTTAATGTTATCAAATACTTACAATTCTATCAGGGGCTCATCATATACTAAGTTCCTATATTTCTTTGAAAATAAGAAAGCCGTCATCAATGTAAGGAACCAAGATGAGTGTTATAAGTGCTCTTTTACGTGGGCTGTAACTTCAACATTGTATTAACTTACAAATTTTTGGGTTTTCTCTCCACTATCGTTTTGACTTGGTTATATAGAGCCTCTTCGGCTCTGGCTTCAGGATGTAATAAACAGCACAAGTGCTAGTTTAGTGACCGAACGAAATACCTAGATAATTTGAGAACACACCTTCAACGTTTCAAGGCTCAAATCTGTCCCCGTCGTCAAGAATGAAAAAAATTTTAAATGAAAATGGTTAGCAAATGCAAATAACAGTAAAAAGCTATCGCAAAAATTTGTCAAGCTTTGAATCGACAAGATGACAATAATAATGCCATATCGTACAATTACTGGCTAGTGGTCTATTTAGGTGAGTGTAATCATGAGGTGATACTTCTTGTTATGCGTGTATGAAGAATTGAATGATTTTTGTTAAAAATGTTTAGTTAACTAATGCTAACCATTTTAATTTTTAGATTTTGTTCATTCTTGACGACGGGGAGAGATTTGATCCTTGAAACGTTGAAGGTTTGTTTTCAAGTTATCTAGGTATTTCGTTAGGGTCACCAAAATAGCACTTGTGCTGTTTACATCCTGGAGCCAGAGCCGAAGAGGCTCTATATAACCAAGTGGAGAGAAAACCCAAAAATTTGTAAATTAAAACATGAATCCTCCACTACAATATAGAACATATTGTATCCTCGTTAAAGCATTTCCGGATCAAAGTAGTTGTCTTTAACAACATCGAAAATACATAATAATAAACTAGTTCTTAAAAATGCATTTATTTAAAGATCGTCGATAAACACTGTAGTGCAAATCGCCCTTAGCTGTTAAAGTCAATGAAAACGGTGGTGGCCGTGGCACGGCGCTGGGATTTAAGTGAATCACCAAAACAACCATTTGTACGTACGAAATAAAATCATTACATTTATTTTACAAGAAGAAGAAAGGAGGTAATACTTTATTTTCGTGTTTACCAACTTTACGCCATTCTAGTGAATTTTTAGATAATATTCTAAAACGTTTAAAATTATTATTGCGAAATACTTCACTAGTTAGTAGGTATACTTAGCCGCTTGACCATAATATCATTGTGGGTTTAATCCCATTTTTGTTATTCATGCCTAGTTCGTTTAGCCTATCTAGGCATTCCCGTACCATTTTCGAGCAGATTGTTGGTGATCTCAGCTCTTTGATGCCTGGTTGAGCGTCTGTGAAGATAACAATCTCTGTCTTCCTCTAGTTTCTGTCAATGTTAAACTACGCACACCTTCCAATGGCGTCAATTTCCGCGTGGTATATGTGTTTATATGCTATCTTTCAGCTGTCATTAGCCATTTTTTTATTACGTCAAATTTCTCCTCTTGCATATTATCTGCCAAAACATCTCGGAAAGCAAATGTGATTAATAGTAAAATGGAGTAATTAAATTTTTCGCTATGTCTGTCTAGTACAGACAGACCTACGACATGAAATTAATTAGTTAATTTTACTTCAAACGATTATTAATGTTATTAATCATAATATTAATAACAATAATAAACATAATAATAATAATAATGATAATAATAATAATATATAATAATAATACTAGTAATAATAAATCGAAATAGCCACAGAAGTTCAGAGACTCTGGAAACAGAAAAAAGTAGCTATCATACCACTCATCATGTCAGCCACCGGCATCACCCCACACATTTTCAACGCACATCTTGAACAACTCGGTCTCAACCCAAACATTCATACAAGCATACAAAAGTCTGTCATCCTTAAAACATGCAATATCGTGCGAGCATTCCTCGACTCAAGCAATCGACTCTGAGATGACTTGGTAGTAGAGAGCTATAGACGGACTCAATTCTCCCCCCTCCACTTTTTTGCCCCCGCACCCCCCCGCCGGTGCCACTGGGATAGACCCCGCCCACTTGGCCTCG
>JAEQML010081380.1:0-11230 GCA_016904865.1 Pissodes strobi
TATATATCGACGGCGTCACGATAAAAAAGGCATAAGCGCCATTCATATTTTTTTCCAGGAGACAAGAAAAACACATATCATCCATATTATATTGCTTTTTGCCGTATTTTTTTATGTTACTGCATTGTAGGACCTAGTATTTTTTAACCTATTTTCCAGCTTTAAATATTATGCAAGTCTTGATTAGTTATTTTGAATTTTGACTGTTACGCCTTTTCTTTATTTTTCTTTGGCGTTTACGACTTTATGAAATCTCATTACCATTTCTATTATAACCTGTCGGTTAGTTCCACTTACGCCTTTTATTTTTATAGAAAGATATCAAAAACGGTGAATGCGTCTTTTAAATTTTTAATGCAAAACTCTTAACCGAATAGTAATACAAACCTCTTAACATAAAATCAAAGTTTCTTATTGAGTAAATAATACTTAATTTAAAATACATGTTTAAAAAATATTTAATTTAAAACATATGCTCAAACGAAACATTATAATAATAATAATAATGCTGGGTGGGATGTTTTTTGGTTATTGTCAACTTAAGAAACAATATTGCTAGTTTATATACAAAAAAACAAACCTCCTGATTTTGCAGAACCTAATAAGTTACATATACGTGTATGAAATTAATATAATGATCTACAAAGAGATATACAAAATCATAAAAGTAAAAAACTTTATCAACATAAGACCAATTTTTATATTGGTACCAAAGAATAAAAAATATAGTTAGCCATTAAGTTGGTCAAAAAGTAAGACAAGATTACTAATTTAACTATAAAATAAAAAAATAATAATAAAAGTTAACAAAACATTCTGTCTTACCTTTACTTAAATCTAATTTTTTGCTAAATGAACAAAACCCAAATCTATATCGTAAAAAAGGTTTTGCAACAGTATGCACAACGTACATTCAAATCCATAAAATACTACTTAAAATGAGATTGAATATAAAAAAATATGAACATAAAATATATTTTTAGAAATATTGTTAATGCAAAATATCTAAGTCCTTTAAAGCATGCATGCTTTTATTTAAAAATTAAATCAAACTCTTAAATAATTAGAGACAAACCAATTCTTAATTATTTTACTTAGATACAATCTTTGCGATCAGGAGTTTAAGAAGCTAGAAAAGATAATTTATTTAAATATGTAAATAATATAATTATAAGGTCGTTTTAAAAATTAGTTTGTCTCTTTAAGGAAGTATGCAGTTAATCTATTACTGAACATCGTCTTCTATATCACTTTCTGGTAAAACATCAGGTACCGTATTATTTGCACTGAGGGCCAAATACTCAGCATGATATTATTTTCTTATCTTAAGACTTTCACAAAGATCTAAAAGGTTTTTCAATTTCTCTTTATTGATAGGTAATTCCGACTTGTACGCTCTAGGAATGCTCTCATTTCGTCTCTCTATCCATTGAATTTCGTGAGCTGTTTCCATGTCATATCCAGTAAAGACAATAAAATATGGGTTGGTATTTTTTAAAAACCTAGCTCTCGTAATATCGCTTATCCTAATTTCTAGTCCGTGGGCTGTCTTAAGTTTCTTGGGAACTGCAAGCGACTTCCAATCTAAAATGTCTCCATAGTGAACTGGAATTACTTCATAAGGCTTTGGTCGCCGTCTTGCGTTTCTGATTATTGTTACCCATTCTGATGGTGCTTCGATATTCATATTTGAAATATATTTTTCAATTACTCCATGGACACTGTCTACAGGCATATAGGTATGGCCCGCTACCAAATAAGTTACTGTTATCTCTTTTACCGATTTGGAGTGCTTCAAAAAATAATGGAACATTGACAAAACATATTTATTTTTGTTTTGGCCTGGACAATTGTCGCAAAAGAGTGACACCGATTTATAATCACCATCATTATCCAGCTTAGTAAGATAGGAATATAAATTGCTGCATATTTCGTTGACACCTCTTTTTCCGTCTTTCTCACTCCAGACATAACAGAATGTATTTTTCGGTTTACTTTCATATACAGTAAAATTATACACTGCAAATTTCCTACTAAATCCAAACATCATGCTAGGGCCGTGAGGTGTCGCCAGGACCTTTTGCTGATCAAAAGAGATTACAATGAAGCCATCTTTATCAGATTTATTCTGTTCCGCCAAGAAGAGTTGTTTAGCACTGTCTTTGTCCTTTTGGTGTTTAAGGAATTTATTACGATCATTCTCTGTTTTTTGGTTATCGGGGATATTTTCAAATCGTACACAGGTAGCTCATTTATCTTTTCTCGGGATATGAATACCAATGTTATAATCTCTCTTGAAAAATTTCTTAAAGCTGGAAATTTTCAAGGGTACGTAGTTGTTTTCTTGCATTTTTAAAGAATACATTCTATAAAGGTTAGCAATACTTTTAGTTTCCGATGGTAAATACAATTTGGTACTCGATCCTCGACAATAATGCGAGGGGACAGCAGGGAGCCTTTCAATAAAGTCTCTAAAGGCCATCATTTGTTCTGGGCTAACTTTATGTTTTGGTTCATGCTTCCCTCTTTTCTCTCGATTTACTTCAATTTTCCCTTTTAGGGCATACCTTACCAATTTCTGTGTAATATTTAAAGTGCTCTTGAAAAACTGTAAGCATACACGATTCTGTACACCATCTTTCATAAGAAAATATTGGTAGGTCAAATCGCGACGCGAGACACCATAAACTCTTTTTCTCTTTACAGCTATTACGTTTACACAGCCATTGATGAAGTTTTTTTTCTACGTTACCTCCTAATTTCCAAAATTGGTATTGAGTAAAAATATTACTTCTTTCTTCTTCAGTGAAGCTGTTACATCGATTTATACACGCTTTATTAAGACATGGATTGGGAAGAACGGTTTTTTTTCCCAACAACTTCATTTTTATAATTGAGGTATCTTTTCCCTGAATTTCTTCGTTTTCTGTTACGTTCTAAGTTGGTCTTCTTGTTTTTTTCGTTTTTGCCCTCTATTTAAGTCTAAGTTTAAGCTGCCAGAAGAATCGCTGGTAGAACTTTCACTGGAACTTGGAATGGTGTCATTAGCACGGTAATCGGAGTCTGAATTATCGGCTGATCCAGATTCATAATTAGCAACATCGTTATGGGACGTCTGAACATTATTTTGATCTGGCTCATCGCCGATTTTATAATTATTATTGTTAGATATAGGTACGTCCTGTTTATAACTATCGTCACTATCTGAGTAGTTGACAAGCTTTTTATCACAGGTTGATATTAGATCAGTCTTTTTGGTAATATCAGTCTCATGAAAGGTACAAGACATTACATTGGAGTCAGTTATAGTTATTATGTCATTATTTGTATCTGTTTGTTGAGTATTTTGTCCTAATATTAAACTATTATTGTAGCTATTAAAGGGTGGTAGTTCCTGCAATACTTCTTCTACAAACTCTGGCTCTAAAAGAGCATCATACCTTAATGCCTCTGTAAGTAGGTCATTATCGATAATGTTATTCTCATTCTCTTTGGGAAGATTTTGTAAAGCTAAATCACGAATTTTTTGCCCCCGGGACAACATCTAAAAAGAATAGAAAAACAGGGCGTAAGCGACATAATAAAACCCAAATTTTAAGCAACAATTATAACTAGTAAAAAATATGTTTTGATCCGAAACAATTTTTTTTCTAATATTAACGATACCTTTTATCTAGATTATGTTTTTTTTTCGACTAGATCTAGCATTAATTATCTTAAGCGAAGTTGAATAATGCATTGTATTCACATAAGCTGATGGCGCTTAAGTCAACAAAATAAAAAAGTATAAAAAGGCGTAACCGACAATAACAATAAAAGCAAGTTTTTACTATGTGAAACGGATTTTTAAAATGAAAAATCTATCTAGATTACTAAATCACATTAAAAACAATACAATTTGTTTATTAGCTACATACCTTTGAATAGGCAAATAAGATTTTTTCACTCCCGGGCGTAACGTAACCTACCACTATGAATGTCAGGCGCTTACTGATTCTTGCGTCTAGTCTTGCAAGAAGCAGTATTGGCGGTTAGAAACTGGGTAGCTCGTTTTAATCGCGTTGCGAATTTTCGTCGGCTAAGCCGTTTTGCACAGTTATGCGCATTTATTAGTACTATATACTTTTACATAAATCTCATTTTCCACCATTTTGGCGCTTACGTCTTTTTGTCGTGACGCCGTCGATATATATATATATACTTGCACACGCTCTCGGAATTAAAAATGTATTCGGGGATTTTAGTTTCAAGATGGAGATCGCTTTTTCTCTATCTAGGTAAATCATCTAGAAAATTAATAAAAGAACCTGGTGGCTCACTTCATCAAATAATATAGAACGTTATCATCCAATAAGCTCCAGACGTCACGTCGCGCGCCATTCTGTATGTACTATATCAGGTTCTGGAATTTTGTTCTCAGGTTGTTGAATACTTTATTATATTGCTTTTCTTGATAATTTTTCGGTACTCAGTAATTGATATCAAGGAAGTACAAAGAGACAATTCAGTTACGATTTTACCAGTGTACAAAGAAAATGACACAGTTGTCATGGACGCCTAGGAACATGACGTGAAATTAGAAGATAAACTTAAACAAAGAAACTACTGCTTGCTACATGAAGATCATACAACTTCAATAGGAGGGAAAGTTTATAACGCCCTATGAAAATGCAAGGAGCACCTCGAGGACAGGGCAAGAACCAAATTAACGCCACATCACAGGAAGTCGCCACGTCTTTGTGGTCTCACAAAAAAACCATAAACCCGACATGCACCTGAGATTCATCACCAGTTTTAGCAACTCTACAAAGTATGATCTTGCAAAATTCCTTCTTCCAATAGCCAAACCTCTCTAAGACGACAACATTTAATTCACGAATGTTTTGAAACATTTTTTAAAACTGATAAAAGAGTCTTCAGCCAATAGACTGTTTCGTTAGTTTTGACGTTGAACCTACCTATGCACATATCTACCAATAAAAGAGTTCTTAAGAATAATTGGGATCAAATTGAAGGAGATATTCTATAAGACGAGAAAACAACACTACTAGTCGATGGCATAATGAAATTTTTAGAATTTTGCCTGAATAATTTCTACTTTTAGAAAAAGATTTTTCGCTCAGGCAGATGGCCTAACGATGGCATGACCACTTTCACCTCGAATTGACAATATCTACATGAACTGGTTTACCATACCTTCATCATCTGAAACCATGAAAAACAGCATCTAGATCAGTTTCTAAACAACTATAATAACTTACCAAGGGGTTGATGGGCCTACCGAGGAAGGAGTGCAGAAGAGCAGGTTGGATTCTACACAGGGAAGTGTAGGCTTAGGCGGCACCTGACCCTGCTGAGAATTGTAGAGGAGATGATGCATGGAGGACGATATGACCCCATTCCATTTACTTACAGAATGCCCCGCCTTCGCGTTGACAATATTTAGGAACTTTGACGTGACGCTGATCGAGCCAGATTCAGTGTATTGTATTAGTCCGAAGGAGATGCGGGCTTTCTTAAGGAAGACCGGCGCGGCATCCTGGAGGTTCTCAAATGCGGGCTGGTGGCACAACGGGCTCAATTGGTGGTCTAAGTTCAAGGCCCGCTGGAAGCCACCCCTTCTGATACCGCTACTGATACTTTAAGGCTATCCAAAATTTGATGTAATGACCAAAATAATAAATGGAGAATAGTATGTAGGACACTGGTATAAACGGAAGTTCAGGGAAACAGAATGACAGTGCTTAGTGCCGCATCAGTAAAAATCAATAGGATTTAAATCCCCTTTTCTAAATACTATAAAAAATATTGAACTAGCCAACAACATCCAATTAAGGGTGAAGTAGTGCTTAAGTATTCACTTGATAACGATTGAAGATACAAGTCAATCGAAGCGTTATGATGAATAGTAAAAGTAATGGAACAATGCTGAAAAATTAACATAAACCATCTGACTTAACTTTAAGTTGATATGTCGCCATCATTACCGTTTTTAGTAGAATATATTTATTCCTCAATTTGGTTGTTTTATTTGTAGGTACTGATATAACATCGTATGGAGCGACCAAATATGAATAAAGCACACATAATAGCCAAAATCACAAAATATGCTAACCTGTTTATTTTGTGTGATATTATGTAACCACCTGAAGAATGATCTCTCTTTCGCCTCTTTCTACCAATACTGATAAGGTCAGCTATATTTCCAAAAAGATCTATTGTATCTCCCAGCTTATCAAAGATTTCTGCTTTTGTAATTAGGATTGAGTTGACGTCGTCGAGAATACTAGCTTCTGTGGTGGTAGCTGTTACTGTAGTAGTAGGAGAACCCCAATTTCTTTTTGATCTTTTTAAATTCCCATTCAAACTAGTTGGCCATTCTGTGCTGCAATTTGATACTATTCTTAATCCTTGCAGTTCTATTTTCCGATTTGTAAGGAAACGAAATTTAAAGCAACTTCTAGTTATCCTGAATCTTTATATTAACTTTCATGAAAATTATTCTGAAATTCATGAAAACTTACGCAATTCAATCAATGGAATCAGAAGCTCTGCCTATAATATGAATACTTAATTTATAAGGCTCCTCGTCCCAATCCATTATATCAAAATGCTTTTAACTGTACTTATTCGTGGAAGCATGTTCTCAATGTTTCAAAATTGTAGAATATATTAAATTCTCGCTTTCAAGGAAACCATGGAGCTTATGATGTGCAAATATTAAAAATAGACAAATGTTTCGTAATACTAAAATAACAAAATCCGAACCTCGATGCTTTATTTTCGAGCGATATTAAATAACAACGACCTTTTTGATAGAGATCGGTTCGGAGAGTCAAGGTCAAGTGTGCGGAGCCGAGCTCAAGGCTTTATGAAGTCAGAGAAATGGTGGTACTGTGAGAATGGGCATTTTTTCACTGCTGCCATTGATTGTCAGCAAACATATAGATATCGAAATTGGTACTTACATCTGAAATGATAGAAAAAAGTCTTCAAATATTATGCCAATGAAGACTAATCCTCTGAGTTAATTGTTATTCAAGAAAACTCTAAATTGATCTAAGCCTGAGGTTGTTAATCAAATCAAACTCTGGATTATACAGTCTTTTGAAACCACCCTCATAATTTCCCTTATGTCAAGTTGAAAATCTCGTATTAATAATTACCAAAATAGAGCTAATTCAATTTTGGGAGAACCTTGCAATTTTCATATGCTGTTAGGTAGCTGAAACAGTCACAAATATTCCTATTTGGATATGTTAATTAAAGTGGGATTTTGTGAAGGTCTTAAGTTAATCTGAGACAATGAGTGAAGATATCATTGTCTAAGACAAAACCACAATATTCATTTATTGGTTGCAATTGATCAGCAGTTTATGTCGTTCATGGACATTGCGTGTGATATAAATACATGTAGAACTCTGAACAAGAATGAAGCTGGGGCATATTAAGTGTTGAGAATACAAACTTACTTCTTTGAAAGGTGTGCTAATCTTTCCCTAAATTCTTCGCTGGTGTCATATTCTTGATATTCATACACATCAGGGAGATCATACTGTAGAGGTTGTGGTTTTCTAAAATATTTATTAATTTACTTTAGTAATGTGCTATTTTCAACGTATTACGAATTATCAACGTAGTGAGATACCGTGTCTAAAATTGAGAATTAAAAAAGTCTCAATTCGAAGCATGGGAATGTTTGCCTCCTACTGTTACATCACGCGGTATTAAAATTCAAATTCAATAAAATCCTAAATTTGGCCCTGCCGTAGCCTCCGTGAAGACAGGCCAATAATATAGGCGAAGTCACGTGACGTCTTACGTGGCTTTAAGCCTCGTATACATATAACGAGCCGAGTCTGTAATCTACAGTGTGGACAGGATGCGATCCTCGAATGAGCGCGCTACGAGCGGCCCGCAGGAAGCTCGTGGAGGTGCGTACACATTAAGGGAACGAATATCGAATGCCAACCAGTGAACTTTTATTGTATGCCGTTTATTATTCAGAGTCTTATGTCCGTCAAGCGGACGAACATCAAAGTGTTGCTTTGTCATTCATAGGTACTGATAACCTAATCCTTTTGATGTTCTTGCGTCATCGGCGATATTTTAATTGCCGCAGGCAAAATTGCATGTATTTCTGGGAGACACGCCTTGAATTGCGTAACATCACGCGTTTCTTGGGTGTATGTAGATTCTGGATTTTTCTGGGGGACAAAAAGCGTCAAAATACGGCTATAAAAGGATGACCTTATCGAAGAAAACTCAGTCTTATTCTCATATCCAGTTGCAATGGGTCCTTATGGGCAAATTCAAAATTTTATCAGTTGTAGCGGGTCGCTATGCCGAATTTTATTTAAAAAGTTTAAAATCTTAATTTTGTAGTCGATAATATGGTCTTAGTTGTGACCAAACCGAAAGTAGTGCCTTTCAGTCCAAAGGCGCGTGGAAATAACTAAGTAAATGAGTAAATTCATGTCAACGGTTCGAAAAGTAAAGTAAAGTAACGTGGTGAAACTTCGTCATTCGTCGAGGGATAAGATGGTAAAATACGAGCAAGGGAAGCAACGACGGCAGGTTCTGAGTTAACATTAAGCGATAGACAGTAAGTTTAATTTTAAGTTATAATGTGTAGATTGCTTGTATATTTGAATCACTCAACATTGCCTGTAGGCAAGAATTCATGAGTTTTTCAGTAAACCATTTCACTGCTCGAGTTAGACAGTACATTTAGGTTAAATCATAATGTGTAGATTGCTTGTATATTTGAAAACAGTTATCGTTGCCTGTTGGCAAGAAAATCATGAATATTTCAGTAAAACAATTCAGTGCTTAAGTTAGATAGTAAGTTTAATTTAAATGGTGAGGCGTAGAGTACCTCTAGATTGGGAAACATTTATTGCTGTAGTATTGGATTAATTAAAAGAGTATCCCATTAAATAATTAATGTCATCATACTTCGTATTTTATTTAATTAATTCACGGCGGAAAAGAATATTGCTGATTGAAATTATTTTACTTATCCATAATTGTTGACTGGCTAGTGAAATATAATTTTGCTACCCTGAAAAAAATGCACAGAGTCTAATTAATAATACCAGTGTTATTTTCTTTTAATGTGCCAGTTCTGATTGTCTGACGCTGTAGATACGAGGTTATATTAAAAAATAAACGAATAAATTTAGCCACTATAAAAAAGCTGCCTCTCAATTCACTTACCCTTCCGGACCTAACGGGACATATACGTCCCATTAAAAGTTCAAAAATACCTGGTGGTGTTTAAATAGCATCTAAATGAATGGAAGCTGTATTCCACCCGGTAGTTATGTGTTGCCAATGTTTTTCGGTCGAGCTCGCCACGGGTCGGTTAGGTTCGATGATAATGGCGATTGTTTATCGAAGCGGTGAATGCACGCTGGGATAATTATCCGTTATTATTGAAGGTGAAGTGTGTTTATTAGCAGCAACTTATTGGAATTTGTCAACAAATAAGTACCACAATATTATGACACATGTTTATGAAGATATTTCATGGGAAAACTCATAAAAAGTAGGTCTGGGACTTCGCCTTTCTTACTTGCAGAATGTGTAAACGACTTACTGAGAAAGAAATGCAAGAACTCGCCGACAATTTATCAGACATCGAGTCAGAACTTGATCCGTTCCACAACAGTGATTTCAGCGACCTAGATTATAAACCGACGGAAAACGAAAGCAAAACCCAAGAGTCCGCTGATGACGAAAATTCAGATTTTGATGTAGGAGTACCTGCACGAGTCAGAAGAGTCAGAAGTAACTCAACAAGTTGAACAAGTGACAGTGGGTGCTAATACTCATACTGACTGGAAACAAATTGTTGACAGCTTTTGTCCGAGAAAAAGCATTCCAATATTTATTCAAAGAGCCTGTAGTCACAGCTTCGGTTACTGGTTCTAGTTCGAAGTTAGATGCGTTTTTCCTAGTTTTTCCTAAAAGTCTGTTCATGTATATTGCACAAAATACTAATAGAAGACTACAGATTCCCACGAAAGCCAACAAAAAACGTCAATATGAGATGACTGACTTTGGCGAAATTATGATACTTTTAGGCGTCACGCTAGTCATGTGCTATAATCGTGTGCCTAGTATGAGAGACTACTGGAGTAACAACGTTAGCTTAGGCAATAACTTCATCAAAAATTCAATAGCCAGAGATCGTGCTTTCATATTGCTCTCCAAGATGTATTTCACGAAACCTGAAAAACCTGAGAGTGCTTCAAAAACTTATTACATTGATGATGTAAATAATTGTCTGAAAGAAAAATTTCAGTCAGCAAGAAGCTTGAGCACTTTCCAGTCAATAGATGAATCGATGACGAAGTTCAAGGGAAGATCTGCATTCAAACAATATATGCGTCTCAAACCGGTCAAGCGGGGAATACAAATTTGGGAGCTATGCGATTCCATAACTCGTTATGTTTACAATATGGACATTTATTCAAGAAAGGATCTCGATACACCCAATCAAGAAGGCACATTAGGAGAACGTGTAGTTATCAAGTTATTGCAGCACATTCCACACGATGAAGAAATTGCGATATGTTTTGATCGATTTTTCACGTCGGTAAATCTAATCAATACATTGCCATTCGCTGCGGTTGGAACCGTCATGAGAAATCGCAAAAATGTTCCAAAGTTCACTGGTAAAATGGAAAGAGGTGAATATAAAGTGGTTGCGAGCATGCATTGTTCTACTTGTTGTATTTGGCAGGACACTAAAGAAGTGATGGTGCTCAGCAATTGCCACGGGGATAAGATTGGTGAAGTACAAAGAAAATTGAAGACTGGCGATAGGAAGGTTCTGCCTTGTCCTGCAGCTATAAGTTTCTATAACCAATATATGGGAGGTGTTGATCTCTCGGATCAATTAACAACTTTATACGATCACGACCGAAAATCTGCAAAATGGTGGCACAAAGTATTTCACAAGCTACTAATGACCGCTGCAGTAAATGCATCAATAATATACAGCGCCGTGCGTCGTAAGAAGGAGCCATTCAAAAGTTTCTTGGTAGGTCTGGCTGAAGAACTTGTCAGCTACGGAAGAGAAATCGCCAAAATCAGAATACGACGATGCACTGGTCGACCTTCTACAAGTTCCAAAAACCCTTTGAACCTCGGAGATCATTTGCCAATTGAAGGTGGAAGTCGCAGGAGATGTATTAGATGTTCTAAACGCAAGATCGAGAAG
>JAEQML010081381.1:0-11230 GCA_016904865.1 Pissodes strobi
CGAAGAAAAGTCAATCGAAAAAACTGCATTCACGGTAAACAATGGTCTTTACGAGTATTTGCGCATGCCATTCGGACTTAAGAATGCGCCAGCAACCTTCCAAAGAGTAATGGACGAAGTCCTAAAAGAACTCCAAAATAAAATATGTATGGTCTATATGGACGATATCATTATTTTTAGTGTAGGTTTACAGGAGCATATACAAAAATTTAAAATTAGTATATTCCAAGTTGAGAGAAGCCAACTTAAAAATTCAGTTAGATAAATGCGAATTTTTTCGTAAAGAAGTTGAATTTTTAGGACATATAATAACCCCAGAAGGTATTAAACCAAATAGCAAAAAGATAGTAGCAATACAAAAATTCCCCGTGTCTCTAAGGATATTATCGAAGATTTATTAAAAATTTCGCTAAATTAACTAAGCCAATGACACAATGTCTTAAAAAGAACGAAAAAATAGTACATACTAAAGAATTTTTGTTTTAAAACTTGCACAAATATATTAACATCTGAACCCGTACTAGCATACCCAGACTTTACGAAACCTTTTGAATTAACAACAGACGCATCAAATTACGCTATAGGCGCAATTTTATCCCAAGACGATTATCCCATATGTTACGCATCGAGAACATTAAATCCGGCTGAAATAAGTTACTTACTAACCCAAACTATTGAGAAGGAACTTCTTGCAATAGTATGGAGTTGTAAATATTTTAGACCGTATTTGTTTGGACATAAATTTACGATCTTAACTGACCATAAACCACTTCAATGGTTGTTCTCATTAAAAGAACCAAATTCTCGCCTTGTGCGATGGCGCCTCAAATTAGAGGAATTTGACTATAAAATCCAATACAAAAAAGGTAAATTAAATCAAGCAGCTGATGCACTTTCACGCAACCCTGTGGATTGCAATGCATTAGAGACAGACTCGGTAAATAACAACCCTGGCGACGTTGACGATATAATCGAAGAATTCCTGAGGGACACTGACAAGTTACCTTGTTTAGATGAAACATAAATTAACGATATTCTCCAACCACATCCGTCAAAAAACTTCCGTTAATGCCAAATTTTGAAAACAGCATAATTTTGAAAAATACTCGAAATTTCAAACAGTTCGACTGCACTTGTTTCATTTGTTCAGTTGCGCGAAATAAGGGGCATAAACCAAAAAAGAATAAACAAAAATTGGACAAACAGCAGAAAATCTGCCAGACTTGCCTACAAGCTATAGGAAAAGGTATTCAATATCCTTACACACCATATAAGAGCCATCAAAATGCAATAAAACTTTTAGAGGTAGCACCTATTATAAAATGTCTTTATTAAACTGTCAACGGGTGGTTCCATAGCAAATATTATTTTAAATCCAAAAACAAAAAATGTGCCTCATTTCTCTGCAGATCGATTAAGCGACTTCCAAATAAACGCTGGTTTTTCTGGAAGGCAAATGGATAAAGTTACCGATTTTATCAGAACATCGGCAGGAAAAAAATCAATACCCAGCCAATATAGAACATCACGGAGAAGTCGGTCTTGCATTTTATTTCAATGCTATAAAGAAGGTTCTTTACTTCTAGAAACCTCAGAGGGAAAACGCCCACGGACAGTTATTTATGCAGATGCAAGTGAGCTGGTAAATGAAATTTTAGAAAGAAGGCAAGAGTTTGGTAAACCAAATATCAAGGTTTTGTGCGATGGAGGGCAACAGTTTTTTAAAATATGCCTTTCCATATTTCCAGAAGATCTCGAAGATGAAGTGGTCCTGAATGAAATTTCATCGCGTTCGAAATATACAGATGGAGGCAGCGCTGCAAAAAAAGGAAAACTTACCGGTGTTAAGAGACTGACAATCCTCTGCATGGTTCCCGACATCAAAGAAACATACGAAAATCTCAACTTACTTTTTGATCTGGTGAAAATAAACAATATATCCTTTAAATTTCTTTCCGACTTTAAAATAATTCTAATGATTAATGGCTTACAGACAGCAACATCGTCCTACCCATGTGCTTATTGCTACATTTCGTTAAATGAACTTCGATCATACAGTGAAAATCACCACATATAACAGCTGCGATCGTATGGCGACAATACAGTCCATTTTAATAAATTTAACTTAATTCTGGAAAAAAAGTAAAACGTGCAAACGAATCCTTTAGCACTATATACATAAAGCCATTTTTGATGAACAAGATGACGTTAAAATCATCGAGAAATGTATTATTCCAGAACTTCACCGTTTGCAAGGATTTGTTGATCATATATTTTTTAAAGGGCTGGTACCACTACTAGGCAAAGAAAACGCATTAAAATGGCCTAAAAAGCAACACTTAGTCACGAAAAATTACCAAGGAGAACTGTTTGAAGGAAATGCCTGCAGAAAATTGTTGAAAAATGCCGAATATTTAAAGTCGAAAGATATATTAAGCGGCCTGGAAGAAGTTTACATTATACCGTTTGTTGTGGTTTTCAACACATTGAATCGCATTGTTGGAAAGTGTTTTGGTTCAGAGCTGTTGTGTACCTTAAAACCCTTTCGGACCTAACGGGACATATACGTCCCATCAAAAGTTCAAAAATATCTGGTGGTGTTTAAATAGCATTTAAATGAATGGAAGCTGTGTCCCACCCGCTAGTTATGTGTTGCCAATGTGTTTCGGTCGAGCTCGCCCCGGGTCGGTTAGGTTCGATGATAATGGCAATTGTTTATCGAAGCCGTGAATGCACGCTGGGATAATTATCCGTTGTTATTGAAGGTGAAGTGTGTTTTATTAGCAGCAACTTATTGGAATTTGTCAACAAGTAAGTACCATAATATTATGACACATGTTTATGAAGATATTTCATGGGAAAAATCATAAAAAGTAGGTCTGGGACTTATTATCCCACTAGGTATTTTGCGTGCGAGATTATGTCCCAATAGGTTTATTGCTATGTAATTTCGCCTTTATTACTTGCAACTGAGAAAGAAATGCAAGAACTCGCCGACAATTTATCAGACATCGAGTCAGAACTTGATCCGTTCCAGGACAGTGATTTCAGCGACCCAGATTATGAACCGACGGAAAACAAAAGCAAAACCCAAGAGTCCATGGACGACGAAAATTCAGATTTTGATGTAGAAGTACTTGCACAAAAACGACAAAAGTTAGACCGTGGTGATGATCATCAAAATGAAGACCAATCTGATCATGAGTCAGAAGTAACTCAACAAGGTCAACAAGTGACAGTGGGTGCTAATACTCATACTGACTGGAAACAAATTGATGACAGCTTTTGTCCAAGAAAAACATTCCATTATTCAAAGAGCCTGTCGTCACAGCTTCGGTTATTCGTTCTAGTTCGAAGTTAGATGCGTTTTTCCGAGTTTTTCCTAAAAGTCTGTTCATGTATATTGCACAGAATACTAACAGAAGATTACAGATTCTCACGAAAGCCAACAAAAAATGTCAATATGAGATGACTGACTCTGGCGAAATTATGATACTTTTAGGCGTCACGCTAGTCATGTGCTATAATCGTGTGCCTAGTATGAGAGACTACTGGAGTAACAACGTTAGCTTAGGCAATAACTTCATCAAAAATTCAATAGCCAGCTTTCATATTGCTCTCCAAGATGTATTTCGCGGAACCTGAAAAACCTGAGAGTGCTTCAAAAACTTATTACATTGATGATGTAATGAATTGTCTGAAAGAAAAATTTCAGTCAGCAAGAAGCTTGAGCACTTTCCAGTCAATAGACGAATCGATGACGAAGTTCAAGGGAAGATCGGCATTGAAACAATACATACAACATACAAACCGGTCAAGCGGGGAATAAAAATTTGGAAGCTATGCGATTCCATAACTGGTTATGTTTACAACATGGACATTTATTCAGGAAAGGATCTCGATACACCCAATCAAGAAGGCACATTAGGAGAACGTGTAGTTATCAAGTTACTGCAGCACATTCCACACGATGAAGAAATTGCGATATGTTTTGATCGATTTTTCACGTCGGTAAATCTAATCAATACATTGCCATTCGCTGCGGTTGGAACCGTCATGAGAAATCGCAAAAATGTTCCAAATTAATGACATTAATGGTCCGCGATACGGAATACTTCGCAAAGCAGTTGCCGAATTTTCTTCATCAAGAATATAATTTAATGTTTGAATTTTTGTTTTTGTTTGGACTTGTTTAAAATAATGTATTTTTTAATATTTTAAGTGTAATAAATTGAATATATTTTTATTTTGTACAAAATTTTGTAGTAAATTTAATTGGGATCAAGTCCCGTTTAGAAAATATAAAACCTTACGATGGTGACAGTAACACCTTAAATAAATTTACAGTTAGATGTGACCATTTTATCGAAAGATAAAAGACTTTTAAAGATACCGATCTAGATCAACACATTTTCGAGTGTATTCAAGAAAAGCTATGCAGAAAAGCAGAGCTAATGGTAGGAAGACGTGTCGAACTAGATAATTGGATCGCATTAAAAAGCGCCCTTATACAGTGTTTTTCTGATCGAAGAGATATTTATTGCCTCGTACAAGAATTAACGCGAGTTAGGCCATATAACGGCGAAAATTTAATAACATTCGGAAATAGATTACAAGTTATAAAAAGTAACGTTATCTAACGTGTAAGTAACGATTCCACATTATCTCGCCTTGAAGTAAAATGTCAAATCGATCACTATAATAAAACTGCTTTAAACACATTCATTGCAGGTTGCAGCGGCAACCTTAGAAATAATATGTATATAAAAAGACCAACAAGCTTGGAAGACGCTATCGCTTTCGTTACAGAATTTGGGAATTTTGAAAAATTGTATGGAAATTTTCATGATTCAAAGAAAGATAAATTTAATAGTAATTTTTCAGGTAATAACAATAATCACAATTTTGCACGTCAAAGTAATTATTCCCAATTTTCAACACAACCAAATTTTCACAACCCAAACTTTTCGCCAAAACCTGTTTGGTATAGTCAACCTGTTAATATCCAACCTAGGCAACAAGTACCGCCTAGAAGATTTCCCACAAATCAAAAAAATGTTTTCAGACCAAATCAAATTCCACCCAATCAGTTACCAAAACTCACGCCTATGTCGACGACATCTCGAAATCCAACTGTAAATACATATCGTTCACCGGCGACAATAGTGGCACAAAACTACAAAACACGTTAAAAGACGTGAAACAATTTAAAATTTGATTAAGTTTCATCCATCAATACTGGCATAAAATTAGTATAGATAGTCTCTTCGAGATGGCGCTTGTGCCACTACGGGCTACCGCGCGCTAAACCACTTAAGTTGCAACAACACCGGCATATATTCAATGCAGTGTTGCCATGTCTAGGGATTTCCCCCGAATCTAGGGATTTTAAGAGATCCAGAGGAGAAAGGGATTTTTTCCCGTTTATTTTTAAAATCTGGGGATTTTTTAATATTCTTATATATGTTGTAGCAACTGAGATGATGTAATTCAAAAATACATTTTTCTTGGTGCATTCTTTGCTAGCGCCATCTAGCAAGCAGTAGTTGTAGTTGCTACTAAAATAATTAGATAGCTGGACCGCTAAAACATTTAAATTCGGGGAAGCACATAGGTAGGTACTGAAGAAATAAACTCGGGGGAATCCCAACAGAATTTCCAAATTTAGTTTCGGAGATCTATTAAATCAACTTGATCAAGAGTGGCGTCTTTTAAGGAATATGGATTTATCGGATTTTGTAAATTTAAGTAGAAATGACTTCTGGGAAAAAATTGCAGACTTAAAATCAGGTGACGACTCTCCAATTTGTCCAATCCTGTGTAAATTTATTTTTAATCTGTTAAGTTTACCCCATTCCAGTGCAGCTGTTGAGAGAGCATTCTCTCAGGTGAATTTAAACAAAATGAAAATTCGTAACAAATTGACAGCTAAAACTTTAGTCGGAATTATGCACACCAAAGAATTACTAAAAGATAAAACATGTTTTAATTTTCCTATTGATTCGGATTTGATTAAGAAAATGAATACATCTATTTATGAAAAATAGCTGTCGCCTGTATTGATATTTTATTTATTATTAATAGTAAAAATGTTAATAATTTATTTATTTTAATCCATGATTAAACGTTATTAGGTATGCTTTGCTTTAATAATAGTACAAATGTTAGGTTAGTTATTTAGTTTAAAGTTTTGTACAAACTTACTTTACATTTTGTTTTAACTTTGTTTTACTTTAATAAATTTTTCTTTTTCATACTAGTCTTTTTATCATCAACTACCCTAAAATCCAATTTTTGTAAAATAAACATAAAATTAATTTTAATATTCCCATTAACATACGTTAACAAATAAAAATTGACATTATTGACATTAGGTTTGTTTATGCAGCGGTTTTAAATCGTCAGAAATAAGCAGACGCATGCGCACTAAGATTTTCCCGTTCTTGCAGATCAAACTGCGATTGCCAACTATTTTATTGCGTGTTTCTGCAGTCCGCCGATCGGATTTAAAACTGATTTGAAACTGTCAGACAAGTTAGGGATTTTTAGGGGGGTTTAAGGTTCTTGTCTAGGGAGAATCAAAATTTTTAGCTGGCAACACTGGTTCAATGTGCCGTTGACTGTGCTTAATGACACTTCGTTAGATTTGAGCAATAGTGACACATCTAAGAAGTAGCATCGATTTGTTTCAACATTAGTCGCACATTTTGAGTTGTGCCACTATAACCTTGTATTTTCGGCTATTTTAGTTAGATGTGCCAGTATAGTTGATTCGTTGTGTTAGATATTTGATTTTATGCCGAAATTGACTGCACTTTCAATTGCTTTTTATTAGTTGTGCCAGTATAGACTATTATTTCACGTGATTTTTGTATTTTGTTTCATTCGATATGTATAGCAATTTGGTCGGAAAAGGTGTCAGGGGAGAGAAGATGCTGTCAATGATTTGAATAAGGTAAATTCAAGAAAATATTGATGTAAAAATATTGAATAATTGCAATGAAACTTTTATAGGTTACAAAAAATGAAGCAACAAGGCCAAGGCACACATTGGAAAGTTAGCACTCTTAGTGGAGTCTCGAACCCCCAATTAGATACTAACAAGTCCGAGTATGGTAAATATTTTTTAAATTAATTTGAAATATTATTATAGCACTTCGTTGGTATCTTTTTGCAGATGTTTTTGCTCACAGCGAATCAATTATTATAGATCAACATGAGAAACCAGCTTCCAACGGCATGAAGGAAGGTGAAGATAAATTGTGATTTAACAATAAGTATAGATAGGTTGTAATGTATTGAATGATATATTACCATACCTACGTGTATTCTTTTAGATGGCGATGGCGTATCTAATAAGGGTGAATAACATACTGTTCTAACTGTTAATGACAATATAAGTCTTAATATCCAAAGTGGTCAAAATACCATTCTAAATGACAAGGACAATGTGGATATTGCAGCACAATATTTTATACCTAATGGTGAGCTGCGGTTTTCCCCTTCTTTTAAATATTGTAATTGGTGAAGCATTGTAAATTTTAGATAACACCAAGCTGGATGACAGGAATGAAAAACCTTTATCAAGAGATCCTTCTCATGACGAAGAGCATTTTTCATCAGATGACTCAGTCCAAGATCCGAATTATGCCAACGACTCATCTTCATCATCATCAAGTTCAAACTCATCTGACGATAATGAAGACGAAACGGCATATACTGTCAATCTACCAGTCGAGAAAGTTATTACAAAAAAAACGAGAGAAAGAAAATCAGTCCCATCCACTTGGAAAAAGTTCGCTACCAAGCGTTTTAGAAATACTGGCAAAGCATACAAAACGTTGGGAAAGGGATTAGCCGTTTCAGAACGACAAATGAAACAACCGTGCGATGATTCCAAGTGCAAACAAAAATGCAGCACCAAATTCACAGAAGGTTGGTCCTATTTAGAAACTACTGCGACATGGGTGACATTGTAAAACAACGCCAACCTACCTATATTATATCGCTTATTCAGGAAGTTAGTTCTGCATACAGATACTCACGCAACGCCGAAGGCAGAACTGCAAACCACTCATTTTTTTTCTTAAAAGACGGCAAAAATAAGAGTTTGAAAGTATTTTTTCATAGCAACACTAGGCATTACTGGGCGCTGTATCCGAACAATAAAGATGAAAATTAAAGATTCTACTATAGCCGAAGATAACAGAGGAAAACATTCGAACCATACAGAAGTTTCCAAGGAAATAAAAGACGGTGTTCAATCCCACATTTCATCAATCCCAACTATTGAGAGCCATTATACACGGGGACATTCCGAAAAACTTTATATAGATGGAAGTAAGACAATTGCTCAGTTACATAGTGATTATAAAGCCGAATGCGAGAATCAAGGAAAACCTTTTGCTAATCTCACTATGTACAGAAACATCTTCAACCATGAGTTCAATATGGTCTTCTTCATTCCTAAAAGAGGATCAGTGCCAAGCCTGCGTCTCCTACGAAAATTCAACAGAAGAAGAAAAGAAAAAAATTAAAGGAGGAACATAACACACACTGAGGAAAAAAGATTGAGCAGCGAAGAAAAGGAAAACGACAAAAAGAGTACTTTTTCATATCAAGTAGCGTGTTTTGATTTGCAAGCCTCTCTACCAACACCAAATGGACAAGTATCCTCCTTCTACTATAGATCGAAACTGTCTACCTACAATTTTACTGTGTCTGATCTTACGTCAAAGGGGCAAGGTTCAGTAAATTGTTATATGTGGCATGAAGGTCAGGGTAAGAGAGGGGCAGTTGAAATAGGCACTTGCCTCTTACATTATTTAGAGGAAAAGGCTGCTGCCTGTAATACTGAACATCTCGAAATAGTATTTTATTCTGATAATTGCACAGGTCAACAAAAAAATAAATGCATCATTGCAGGCTACCTTTATGCCGTGGCTAATTTTAAAATTAGGGCAATTACTCATAAACTCCTTGTTACTGGGCATACCCAGAATGAGGGCGATAATGCCCATTCCTTAATTGAGAAAAGCATCAAAAGAGTTCTAATATCCGGACCTATTTATACGCCATCCCAGTATGCAGTTATAGTACAAACATAAAAAAAAAAACTGGCGAGCCTTTTAACGTAATCGAGATGTCTCACGAAGATTTTCTTGACTTCAAACATTTAACTGAACATACTACTACAAATTTTCAAAAAAAAAAACACAATGGGCGAGACATTTAAAATCGCCGATGCCTCAATAATAATTAGGGTGGAGAAAAATCACTTAGACTCGTTTTTTTACAAAACGTCTTTCAAGAATACAGATTTTAAACAGGTCCAAGTAATAATTAATGCCAGACGTTCAAAAGACATCCTTCTCTACTTTTACATATTTTGAACTGAAGAAAGCTTACGATAATCCTATACCTATTGCTAAGAAAAAATATAATGACCTCATATTTTTGTTAAGAACAAACGCCATTAAAAATTGTCACAGTTATTTTTATAACAGTTTAAATTTTCAATAAAATAATTATTAGACCGTCAAGTATGACTGATTTTCCAAAAAATTTTGTATTTTTAAAGTAGGATAACTTTCTTTTGTTTCGTATTTCTCTTTTATAACGGCCTTTTTCAATAATGCAAGAGTATCTCCTATATTTTCGTTTTATTTAAAAATAACTTAACGGATTTGATTGCAATTTTGATAAGTCTTCATCAAAACCTTGTTACTTGGTTTCAACAATAGTGGCACATCTTACAAATATCACCTTTTTTTAAAACAAAAAAGTAACTTAACAGTCCCCAATAATTTAAGCACATCAAAACCCACCAATAATCACAGTCAACTTCATTAATGATATTCAAATGGCATTACAACATGAAAAATTAAAATAACCCAAACTTTAAATGCAGTTTTCTCCATAATGTTCAATTTTGAGTTGTGCCACTATTGTCGCCGGTGAGCGATATAGAACAAATAATTATTACAAAAATACTCATAACCAACCACCTAATTTTACCTAGAATTACATACTAATGAGTATGACGAATCACTCGAAGAAGCTCAACATCGATAGGAACATAAAAATATTAATTGATACAGGTAGTTCGCGCTCTATTTTGAATCGAAATATTGCAGAATATTTTTATCCTAATTGTATATACCAATCTAGTAATGTAATAAAAACTGCCGTAGGTAGCCAAAAAACACAATATCAAGCCTCAATCCCTCTTTTAACTGCGTTTGGTATTTATAATAAAATTGAATTTATTTTGTTTAACTTTCACGATTATTATGACGGTGTTTTAGGTTTACAAGACTTAATGAGTTTAAATCTAAATATCGATTTAATAAATAGGAAATTAGTAGGTCCAAACCTAGAAATACCCTTTAAATATCGAGAACCTAGTGAAGTTAACTTTTCATTTTCCGTAAACGCATAGGAAAAAATTCTCAAACGCATCCCTGTAAGCGTTTATACAGGTGAAATTATTACGAAGCCATGTCATGTGAACGACTTGTATATTCCCCAAATTTTGTCAACATCTGAAAATGGTTTTGCCCCAGTTGAAATTCAAAACCCAACTGATCATACTATTTCAGTAACCCTAACTGAACCATTACCTGTCGATTGTTTTAATCAAAATGAATTCGAAATTTTCACCATGAATCATTTCCAAAATGAAATTCGAAAAGACCACTTCAATAAGAAACAATCTCGAATTGACCCATTACTTCGAACCGAACATTTAAAGAGCGAAGAAAAATTTCTATTGCACAAGTTATGTAATGACTTCTCCGATGTATTTTTCAAACTAGGCGATAAGCTTACATTCACGTCTAAAATAAAACATGAAATTAAAACCACTGATAACATCCCAGTTCACACAAAGTCATACCGTTATCCTAAGACGAAGTGCAACGTCAAATTAACGATATGCTGGAGAAAAATATTATTCGACCTTCATGTAGTCCATGGTCTTCTCCCATATGGATCGTCCCAAAGAAAATCGACGCCTCCGGTAAAACCAAATGGAGAGTAGTTTGTGACTATCGTGTCGTAAATTCCAAATCAATCGATGATCGATATCCAATACCCAATATAAATGACATTTTAGATCGACTAGGTAGAGCCCAGTATTTTTCCACCCTCGACCTTGCGAGCGGGTTTCACCAGATAGAAATCGAAGAAAAGTCAATCGAAAAAACTGCATTCACGGTAAACAATGGTC
>JAEQML010081382.1:0-11230 GCA_016904865.1 Pissodes strobi
GCGTCGAAACGCAGTCGTGCGTCAAACATCTACAATATGCAAATACCTAAAATTCCATACCAAGAGCGGACTATAAATGTACAACGTCTTACTTTGTATTACGGACAACGCATACAAAATTGTAAGGAAAAGCGTCAATAAGCAATGTGCCCTATCTGCAGAAAAGAATCTTAAGACCATTGAAATGATATATGGTTGTCATTTATAATTAAGGGTCCTAATACACAAGCTTAAAAATATTATAAAGTATATAACTAGCAAATGCTTTATCAGTGCTAATCAAATTCTGACCAGTAACTGACGATTAGGTGGGGTAGATACCTTGCCGATATTGGGCTAAGCGAACTGAAGAACTCCGCTTTTATTTCTGGATGTAAGTTGACCCAAATTGCAACTGCTCAGTGAAAGGTGAGTCTCAAGGGAGTTAAAAAAAGATGACGACTATAAATAAGACAGCGAACAATGTTCATGGACGTAATTTGCACAAGGTTTATGAACATAATAGGAATACTATTTGGTATGAAGAATGTGGTTTCATTGTTTTTTTGTATTATGAGGCTATAATAATTATCTATTTAATGCAAAATAACATACATATCACCTGCTTGCTTTTATTGCCAATAACCTACCAGCAGCCTTCCTTGGAAAAATATATTAATGAGTTACTTTGTTGAAGAAAAATAAATATATTGCCACGAACTGTTTTTATATCCCGTGACGCCACGCCTTGATTAGCGCGCAGGAGAGTAACTCAGATCCGGAATCGCTCTACGTCAGGTGAGAAGAGATGACTACTTTGGATAAACAATCACAACGTATATTGGTAATGTTTATCGGTTAGAAATATTCATAAGATTATATTATACCCAAGTACTAAGGTGCGCATGCTTTCTCGATTGAGGTATAGGAGTCTTTAGTGTTTTATAAATACAGTTTTTCTTAAGAGTTTGTGGTGTGTTTCATTTATAGTTAGTTTGGGTTAGATTCACTTAAATTTCCACTTAGAGTTTGCACTTAAACTGTACTAATTTTTACTTTGAAAATTATCTTTTAATAAATCTCCTGTAGATTCGATTTGCAATACTGAGGGATTGCAACCTCCGAGTTCGCGAGCAATGTACTCGAGCAAGACGACTCAGGTAAGGGAATTGAGTCCGCGCGCAATGTGCTCGAGCAAGACGACTCACGTAAGGAAACTGAGTCCGCAGGCAATACTTTGTCTTCAAATCAGTTGGGAGAAGACCCGGATATTCCAAGGAATTGTTTAAAAAAAGCTTGCAAGACGATGCTTCCAAAATGTGACGGAAGCGGTTTGACATATTGTTTTACATACAGGGTTTGAAGATCGATTCGTAGAGAAAGCTAGGTGGACTCCATGGCTTGACGAACTTCATAAGTATTGGACCCATTACCTTGCAATCCGCCTTGTGCCCATCATCATGAGCATTCTAATATCGTATCATATAATTTTATACTCAACAAATACTGACTGAGCAAGAGGATACATTCGAACATTGATTTACTACTTTTGCAAAAGAATTTTTTACAACTCGGATTGATATGGTAGACCTTTGTAAATGCGACTATAGTTGCCATTTATGTTAATCTGAATTTCTCTGTGGTTTTTGATTGACAACAAATTAGTTTAAGTTAGTTTTGGTTGGCACCTGTCGTATCTCACTGAGGGAACCACGTGTTTATCTCTAGATGGTGTGAGACCCGATTACCTAGAATTTCTAAAACGTAGAACCAAGTGTAAACTTCTGAGGAAAACGTATCCTATTCAAAGCCCACTAATAATTAAATATAGCATTAACACGGTACGTAGGGACGCCCAATTGCCTTGCTTCCAGTAATCTCCAAAGTCATGGAACGTGTAGTCAATCAGCAACTACTCAAGTAGTTCGAGAACAACAGAATAATCAGCTATAAATAATCAATACAGCTTTCGCAAAGAGAGATCGAAAGGAGATATATTGGCCTATGTCACTTATATATGGAGTAGGGCAATTGAGAACTACGGAGAGTTTCGAACGATTGCGTTGGATATTTCGAAGGCATTCGACAGAGTTTGGCATGACGGACTGCCCAACAAACCGTCGTCTTTCTCTGCAGCTGGCTTGCCAGTTTCCTTAAGAACCCATCTATGCATGTTGCAGTTGATGGACACATCTCAGATACATTCACCATTAACGAGGCCGTGCCTCAGGGCGCCATAGTTTCACGCTGTCACTAACTCTGTTCCTCATCTATATTAATGACCTATTGACCTGTTTTCAGTTTTGCAGATGACAGTACCCTTGTCTCCCAATTTAGATCAGTAAAACCTTTACCAGCGACTTATCACCGCAGACAGGAGCAGATTACAGCAATTAATCAAGATCTGGAGAAAGTTCAAACTTGGGGCGACAGAAATTTGGACCAGTTCAATGCAGCAAAGACCCAAAGCAGCCGCGGTTTCCAAGAGGGCCAATACTGCGGACCCTGACATTATTATAGCAGGATCGATCATTCCTTCATCCTCGTCAATCGGTCTACTGGGTGTCTCGGTCAACAGCAATATGTCCTGGCATGACCATATTGCTAACTTTGCAAAATCAGCCATCCAGAAGCTTGGTGCGCTATTTCGCAACAAAAATCTGTATACACCGCAGTAGTTGCTCTTGCTCTACAAAACTCAAATAAAACCGTGCTTAGAATAATGCTAACACATCTGGAGTGCCGCACGAAAGCACACCCTAAAGCTGCTGACTTCCATTTAGAAGAGAGCTGTGCATCTCATTGGCGACCCGGAGTTGACACGGAATCTGGATAGTCTGGAACACCCCAGAGATGTAGCCGAGATGTCTCTGTTTTTCAGATACCATGGCAGATGTTCCCAGGATCCCGGCTCTGGCAACGCCTATCAGACAGCCACGACAGACGAGACGGCAAGAGCGCACCAGTTTGTTGAACAACTGGAAACACCTAGAACATCGCTTTACAAGAACTCCTTTGTTCGGGGAATTGCATCATTGTGGAACTCCCTCCCAGGACATCTGTTTCCTCTTAATTACAACCAACAACTATTCAAGAATCTTGTCAATCAACATCTTCGCACACACACCTCTCGTCGAGCGGCATAGGATCACCCTTAAGTGTGTGTGCCACTGCCATAAAAAAAAGGAAACACGCTTCTGAAAATTCATGTATGTTATGTTTTGTGGGCATCTATTAAACTTATCGATAACCACAAGAACTTTAGGAAAACTCAGGCTCTATAGCTATCTATATTACTTGGAAGGAGAGTTCATCATTTCTCCCGCGCGTAATTTGATGCCCGGTGCGAAGCTGCCCCTTAATTACAACCTACATCCTACATAGAGTCTCCATTTACTGTGGGTGCCACTGCCATTAAAAAAAGCCAAGAAATTATCAAGATGGTTGCTATTTTTGCCTCACAAATACCAGAGGCATCAATCGGAACTCAGGCTCCATAGCTATATACGCATTTTGCGTGAATCAATTTTTTCTTATTAATGACATAGAAAAAAAGAAAGAAAAGTGCGGACACTGATTTTAATTTTGTATCTAACCAGGATCGATCCGCAAATCTCATAATTAACAGCCTACGTTTTATACGTTGAGACCATACCACCTGATCTAACCAGCAAAGAGACGTGTACTGTATTCTGGAGTTCCTCGACAGCGATTTGGCAAGTTCTCAAATTTTCAATAAAAGTTATCTTATTAGAGAACTGAATCTCTCAGAGTCTTCTGAATCACTTGCCTCCAGATTAAATGAAAAGTCTACTTAATCCAGATACTAATATTAAATTTTGTCGTAAAAAAGATCAAGATCCGCTTCCGTTTTCTCTAAGGAAATTAACCTGGTATTCTGCAATATGAGAAAACTATTAGAAAAAATTGGTTTACTAAAATTTCCAACAAACGAATGGCGCATCTTTATTGACTATTCAAAACTTTGAAAAAATCGTCATTTAAATATTTGCTGAAGTAACCTTAAGAACTTGAAACTTCGGCTATGTTGTCCTTTGTGATACTATTGAAACTGTTTTTCCTTCAAATTGCATTTGATCCATATTAAATAAGACGGAGACGCTTTTTCTGGCATTCGACTGACCTTACTTTTCATCGCTGCTACTTTCTTCAGATTCTTCTTCATCCGAGATTCAGCAACCAATGTTGGAGGCTCAAATATGTCTTCACCACTGTCAACCTCAAAACTGGACTCAAGTTCCTCAAGCAACTCATAGACTCTATTTGGATCGGCAGAAAGCTCATCCAAGTTCAATCTTGTATTTGTTGACTCCCCCACGTTACATTTGAGATACACATTTAAAACATCAACATGAAAGTCTAGCCTCAAAATAACTTTAGCGTTTTTATTGCCAAAGCCGTAGAACTATGCATATTTTAAACACTTCGGGATGCAAAATCTTCAAGAGATAGATCCGCCACTTTTCTTCGATGTTCAAAACTATCAAGGTCTTTAGTCAACTCCGGGTCATCCACAAGACGAACTGCTCTTTTCTATAGTGAGTCTAGTATCTTGAACAAGTATTTGGTTTGGGAGCCGAGTTCCACATATGTGAACAATATTCCAGAGATCTGGACCAGATTATCTGGACCTTAAGAGCTGATGAGGCGTATACAACTTTCTTACTCCATATAGTACTCGTAGCTTTTGTGCTGCTGCCTTGGCGATTTTGGTGACGTGCTTACGTGAAGACATGTTGTTTTCTACGTTGATGTCCAGCAAGGTTATGGATGAGGACAAACGTCCTGTCAATGATAAGACAGGTCCTGCGGTGTTAGTTTTTTTGAGAAGACAGCTGCTTGAGTTTTTCCTCCGTTAATCTGGACATTGTTTTCCTCACCTCATTTCATGATGGCGTTCATATCCTCACTGATGGCAGCAACCTGATTTTCTCGCTCGCGTTGGGAACGAGCAGCAGCGGTCATTGGGGTCTACGATATAGAGCAGGAGCAGTGTGTGCGATAATATACATTCCGGAATTCCGGCATTGGTTTTAAATTCCTCCGAGAGATGTCCATCAATACCAACTCGTTCCCTCAAGAAATTGGAAAGCTGTAGGGGCAATGCTCTCAATTTGCCTAATAATCCGTCATGCCACACTCTATCAGATGCTTTGGATATGTCGAGAGCCACTGCACGAGATTCGCCGTAGCTTTCGATGTCTTTGGTCCACAGGTAGGTCACGTAAGTCAAAAGATCACCCTTTGATCTGTGCTTGCGGAAGAAAACACTCATTAATAAAATCTTTATCGACCAAAAAATTACTGCTCGACGACTCTTTTTACAGTTACGAGCAATCATTAAATATCAAATTTGACGATACTTTTATTGCCTTTTAGTCATTTTTAAATGGCTTTAAATGCGGTTTGTATTGTTAATCCATTACCATGTATTGCAAACATTTGCTATGTTAATATTAACATATTATGTGTTATTTTTTTTTGCTAAAACAATGTTATTCTATTGGTTCCTTGTAAATATTGCTGTATCCTGACTAGTGTTGTAAAATTTCCGGATATATATTTTATGGAAATATTTCCGGAAATATTTCGGGAAATATCGGAAATATTTGGAAAGATTGGAAATATTTATTAGTTGACAAAACAACTAATTCAAATTATATCACAAAAATAAGCAAGCGTAACATTTATAAAAATATAAATACATGTAGGAAATGAGGATATTTAGTAAAAACTAAAAAAAAATAAACTGCGAATTAAATCGTCGCTGTCTTCATTTAGTGTTGTTGTGTCCTGAGTATTTGGGAAGGCCTCTTCATTAACAACATCACGTGACACATCGCCTATATTATCACCATGACTCCCCTCCTGCCAATCAACTTCTTCGCTCATTTCTTCTATATCTTCGTCAATAATATCTGCGCTATTTTCTGTATTTTCGTCAAAAGTATAAAGTGGTTGGTAAGTTTTGGTTATGAGATACATAGAGTAACTTAGTCGATCTTTCATTTGTTAGCCTATTCCTCTTTTTTGGATGGATATGACTGTATAGATGCTGAAACTTGGCTCAATAGCGGCCGAAGAAGCTGGCATCATCAAAATGCATGACGCCACTTTGTATAAAGAAATTCAAGAACAAAGTCCTTTCCACCAGGACACGGGGTTTTCAAGGCTGCTCTTCCAAATCAAATCTTTGCAAACCAATTTGCCGCTTTTGCAACGGTAATCTGCAATTTTGTCAATAAGATCTTCCTGTTTAAGATGTAGTTTATTTTTTCCAACGTGAGGTATACATTCATTGACGGAGAAGATTTGTGATTCATCAAGCTTTGCCCCTTGTGATTTTGGGTGAAGCAAATCTGCAGCATAACGAATAGGAAGAACAAATTCAGTTTTTCTCTTAGCGATTAACTCCATTAATGTAGTTTTTGCTCTTCGTTGAGCGGGGATGCCGGTGAAAGATGTTCTTGGATCACTTTCTTAATATCACTAAAAGCCTTAGCAGCGAAATGGACGATGTATGGTCTCCTTCTACGATTTTAAGCCATTCACAAATGGATATTGTCTTAAGTTATTTATTTTGGCTCCGATTAATACGTAATATGAAATAATTCCAATGTTTCCAATATTTCTAATATTTCCAGTAGGCCTTTGGAAATTTCCAATGTTTCCATTTCCATGGAAATATTCGGTGGAAATATTTCCATTTACAACACTAATCCTGACAGAAAATTATCAGATATATTATATTTGCAGTTTTTTCTAAATGTTTGACTCTCTGGAGAGGCGGTAGGAAACGATATTCTTTCCAAGAAGGCCAAGAGGGCGGAAAATATTTTAATTTAATTTAGCCACTAAGTCTTGGTACTCTTAATTAACGCAAGACTTTTAGGTACGAGTCGGAATGCATTTAAAGAAGCCGATATGGGTTCGTTAATAATTTATTAAGTAGTTGAAATTAAGACGTGCGCCGCCGCCAGTGGGTTAAAGACCAAAGAGAGATTCATGTGCGGTCAAATTGTATTCGTTCTTGCATAATTATTGTGGTTTGTTTACGTTTTAAAGAGTGTAATGTTTTTTAGATACAATTGATGTGAATGAAACGATTTCACGAGTGTTTTTGGCAAGATACTTCAACGTAAACGTAAACGTATTTGACTATGTGAACATTAAGTAAATCTAATACCTAATACGTAAATAACACAAAACATAATGCTATTCGAACCTGTATAATATAGCGCAAGTTAAATTTGAACATGATACGAACCAGTATGTACAGGGTTTTCGTTTATATTTTAACGCCCACCTACAGGGTTTATATAAGAGCAAGAGCATTTTTCCGTATTGTCTTTTGAGCCTATCGCAAAATAAAAAAATAATGTCAGTATTATATTTTTAAAAGGAATTCCCTGTAGATACATTTTTCGCTATAATAGCAAACCTGCTTTTTTTGATTTCAAGCATTACCTCCTAGGTAATGTTTTAAGACTATATAGTTTGTTCGTACTTTGACACATATTAAAGAAATGCGTTAATATGCGTCAAAACTTAAATTTAACGGACTCAACGTTTATATCTTTAACTTAAATATCTCAATAACGGCTGAACCAAATATCAACGAACTATATATTTTTGAAATCAGGAAATTAGTTATATCATTATACCGAAAAATATATATGGTGTTACATTTAAAAAATTATTATTATATTAGTTCTTTGTTTTGCTATTTTTATTTGATTAATTTGATAAGGCCAAAAAATAATACGAAAAAAATACTCCAACTTTGATATAAACAGTTTTTCTGTAATGTTTATAGTACAAATATAAATGAAATCTGTGTACAGTAAAAATCCCCATCAAAAGTTCATTCATTTTATCTGCTTTTACCTCGGCTTTTACACATGCATTATAGCGCAGCATATTTTCAATACCTTCGATGTAAAAATGCCATGAAGACATGATTTGTCAGCATTTCGCGGGAACATATGCGCATTAAGAAATGTAGTGATTTTTTTTTTTATATTTTGCTTTCATACAGTTTTTGTTTATTAAAAGTATTAAATGGTAAGTAATTTTATTGGAAAAAATCATAGTACTTCCTAATTCTAATATTTTGAAAATCGTAAAGTTTAGGATAGTATACAAAATAAATATACAGAATTTAATAGAAAATTCACAATCATTAAAAAATTTACCTTGCTTTTTGGAAAATTAACACAAAAGTATAAACAGATAAAATTAAACAACTTTTGTTCGGAATATTTTTACTAATTCCAAAAATAGTAGAGTATTTCCATTTAAAGAATTACCTGGATCATCATTTCTTCATAAATTCCAGAAATTTAGAAGTGTTGACCTCGATTTTAGAGGCAATATAGAGGCCAGCAAATAAAGGACAAGATCTAGAATCACTGGATTGGGACTGAGATTGGAATAACAAGACTCTCGATCCTACCTCAATCTCGGTCGCATTCTTTTTTTTAAATTAGTTCCAAAGAGTGATATTTTGGAAAAATTAGTTTTTGTTCGAGTTTTGATATGCGATTTTTTATGAGATGCAACAGACGAACTGTTCACTATTTTCAGTATAAAATTAAGGAAGGTGAATTTATGAGGCACTACTTTTTGAAACATCATGTATATATACATTACAACGAAAGTATGTGTAAAAACAGATAAAATCAAACAACTTTTCTTCATTTTTTTTTCTATTTTCAAAAATAATAGAGGATATTTCCAGTTAAAATGTTCCCTGAATCATCATTTCATCATAAATCCCAAATCCCAAAAACTATTTTTTTGGTATGCCTTTTTTGTGAGATGTAATAGACGAACTGCTCAGTATTTTTAGTATAAAACCGAGCAAGATGAATTTGTGAGAGGGTTGATATCGGAAATATCGGTTAAGTCAGGTTTTTGGTGGTCGGAATTTCAACTTAACTTATTAATTTAATTTGTCTGATATATTCTTTAGTCGATATAAATAAAAAGGCTTGACCTTGTTCAAACACTATTAATTAGGCTAACAAATTTACATAAAACTGTCGCGGCTACTTTTCTAAAGAAATTATTTCATAATTATTAGGAATCATTTTTTTGCAGAATATTTATGAAGATAAGGTAGCTGGTCACCCACTATTAAGCCTCCACATCGTTAGCTTTTTTATGCCACTTTTTACAGAGTAATGTTTCAGGCAAACGCTGCAGCTTATCAAATAAATATTTTAAATTATACAGAGTTCGCAAAAAATAAGTTAGTTTTTAAATCTCCATATATTTATTAACTTAGTTAAGAATACAAAGCAAAGAAATCTAAAAGACATAAATTTTAATAATGCCAACTCTTATTAAATTAATATTTTAAATTATACAGAGTGCGTAAAAAATAAGTTATAAGATTTTATCTTTTTTAAATGAAATAACCTATATTGTTACGTTTTTAAAATTTCCATATATTTTTTAACTTCAGTAAGAATACAATACAGAGAAATCTAAAATCATAAATTCTAATAAGTCCAACTCTTACCTTTTTTAAATGAAAACACCCTCTATATATTGTTACTTTTTTTGAAACTACATATATTTTTTAAATTATTTATGAATACAAAATAAAGAAATCTAAAACACATAAATTCTATTAATTCCAAATCTTATCAAATTAATATTTTAAATTATGCAGAGTGCGCAAAAATATTAATTTTACTTTTTTTAATGATGCACCCTATGTAATGTTACATATTATATTATTTAACTTAGTTATGAACACAAAACAAAGAAATCTATAATAATAATTCCAACTCTTATTAATTTAATAGTTTAAATTATACAGAGTGCGTTAAAAACAAGTTATAAGGTCTTAATTTTTTTAATGAAGCACCTTATATATTGTTATGTTTTTGAAATCTCCATATATTTTTTAACTTGGTTAAGAATACAAAATAAACAAATCTAATACAAAGAAATTCTAATAATTCCAACTCTTACCAAATTAATATTTTAAATTATACAGAGTGCGCAAAAATAAGTTACAAGGTTTTTCTTTTTTTAAATCTTAATATATTTTTTAACTTCGTTAAGAATACAAAATAAACAAAACTAAGACAGAAATTCTAATAATTCCAACTCTTATGAAATCAATATTTAAGGTTTTTCTATTTTTAAATGAAACACCCTATATTGCGACGTTTTTGAAATATCAATATATTTTTTTCAACAAAACAAAGAAATCTAAAACACATAAATTCTAATAATTTCAACTCATATCAAATTAATATTTTAAGTTGTACAGAGTGCGCAAAAATAAGTTATAAGGTTTTACTTTTACAATAAACACCCTGATACGTTTTTGAAATCTCCGTATATTATTTAACTTAGTTATGAATAAAAAACAAAGAAATCTAAAACACATAAATTTTAATAATTACAACCCTTAACAAATTAATATTTTAAATTAGGCAGAGTGCGCAAAAAAATAAGTTAAAAAAAATTATATTTTTTTATTGAAACTCATATATAGTTACGTTTTTTTTTAAGTTTCCACCTATCACACATTCTCATATTTTGCTCATTAGGCACTCCAATGGTTGAAAAGCCTTGCCCATTTGTCTACAGTATCTTCATAAAATATTCTCTTTAAGATGAAGTCGTCAAAGTTTATTCCTTGCTCGGTTAGCATTTGATTGCTAAGGACCATTTCACGTAGCGTAATTTTGGCCATGCATATTTATTTATTTATTTATTTGTATTTATTTATTTCTTTATTTTCGAACAATGGTTGCGTCACATACAGACTAAACTAAACCAAAGTTCAAATTAAATTAAAACAAAATTTCGGCATACTTTCTCCCTTAGGAGGCCGAAACGTTATTAATCAAATGCTTTGAAGAGCAACGGTAGTGGAGAAATATTTCCAGGGAGGGGATGCTTTTAAATTTATTTTATTTTATTTTTGATTATTTGTCTTTTTTTATGTCAATGTACAAAATTTCAATTTTGACTTGAATCCTTATAACAAGCCTTTACAAAGTGCCAGAAGGGCTTAGCAGGGAGAGGATTGTCAAAAGGTGGCCGTCAGAAGTTGTCACACAAAGGATCTACGACCCTAACCTAATCCTATCTCCTAATCTTGGCTAAGCATTATACAAAAATCAGTAATTCGAATGATTACTATTTTGAACAATTGAGACAGTGTATAGTTGAAATCAAATCCTGATTAATCCCTATGTCAAGT
>JAEQML010081383.1:0-11229 GCA_016904865.1 Pissodes strobi
GCTCCGGATGAATAATCAAACTCGAAGGTTGGGGAATGGCAGAATTTTGTTGTTCTTTCTTAGTAAATTGCTACAAGATCATTGGTAATAACCCTTTTAATTTTGCGTTTCAGTCAATACTTTTTCAAATGTCCTGGTAAACCAATTGTTTATGTAATAATTCCTAACCACCAGTCGTTTGAGCGCAGGACAAATTAATGTGTTTATCTCTGTCACACTCACAAGAACAATTTTCTGTCTCTCTCCCACTCACAGTAAGCGTTAAAGGAGTATGTTCTAGATTATTTATATATAAATTCGACATTTTATGCGAATTTTTTGTTTCCCTAAAAACGTATTTTTATTTCAAGAAACCAGTGTAAGAGTGTCCGAGCACCAATATGGGCGCCATTTTGTGCTTTATACTCACAAAAAAGTCGTTGAAAATGTAGCTGGGGTTGTGATTTCCCCCTTTTCTTCTTAGTTATGCACTCGTTTTTAATTCAACCCACATTGGTGAGTCGTTTAAAATATAGATTAGTTTGTTAGGTAGACTAACGAAATAATTTATAAATTGTAGATTGTCCTGAAGATGAAATAAAATAAATTTCGAAAGCTTGACAGAACAATAAAGGGTGTTCCTTTAATTTAGGCCTTAAAATAAACCAGACTGCATCCCCAAGAAAACCTACGTTTTTGATATTTTTTCTTAACTAGCCAGTCGAGACTACCTTCTCTTCATATATATATATATATATATATACACTTAAGCACAAAATGTAATTTAGTGTAGTATAAGGAAGGAATTCATGCGAATATAGTCCCTGGAGTTTTATGTTCCCTAAATATGGAAAGCCTGTCTAATTTAGGATGTTGCGACCTATTTGAAATGTATTGGAACCTGTCGCAAATCTATAAAAGCATCCCTATATCAGCGGAAACGTTCATGCAGATTCTAACTAGCTTTACAGTGAAATAAAAGCAAGAAAGGGAATTGATAGAGCGAAAAATATTGCATCATAAATCCCCATATCAAGCTCAAAGTAGATTTATAGGAAAGGCCGTGTAATCTATGCAAACGCATAGGTATGGAATGAAATGCATTTTAATGGGTGCAATAAAACTCTTTTGCAGAAGCAGGAAATAAAAATGTAAAATTCAGACACCGTGCCACTATCTGGATTGTAGTGGTCTTAGATCTGTACGTATATAGTTTTATTTGTAGAGAATCCATAAGATCATAAGGAATTTATTTTTATGTCATAGTTTTTGATTTGCACTGTTTTAAATAGCCCAAGTTTGTATGTCATCTCGGCTTCTATTGCAGCTTGGAACATTTGCTTTGAATTACAGCTGACGTTTCAAAATATTTATAATACCAATATATCAATAGGATAATATGGTTGACGCATAAACAACTTATAGTTTAATCAATCACGAATAACTTTATATTTTGAGTAATTACTATGAACATAATTGCTCATGATTACGATATCATGGGAACTATATTTTACGAATGAGCCTCTAAAATTGATTTGCTTTAAAGTTAATTTTGTAAAGTGGTCTTCCAACGAGGACTAAACAGGGGCATATTATTGACGTTCCTGATATTTTTCTCAGAAATAAAAATAACCATCTTATGAATATTTTCAGTAGAATTAAAAAATGCATTTTTTGTATTCGAAAACAAAATATTTATGCTATTAATGTTGCATTTTTTAGATAGAACCACTTCGTATATTATTCATGGATTCCTCGTTAAATTATGAATATATTTCACCAAACATGGCCTATCCTCAACCGATTTTAAAATATTAACGTATGAGAATGCATTTTTAATATTTCAATGAATTCAGGCTTATTTCTTTGCATGTTTTGGGTTAGTATCAGTTAGTTTTTGGTGGGTGAACCCAGAACGACCGAAGCAAACGCAGGGCCATTTATGAATATTTAATATTTCAATGAGGTCAGGTAATTTTTTGTTGCATGTTTTGGGTGAGTTTTAGTTAGGTTTTGTCGGTTGAGCCCCCGGAGTGAGCGATGCAAGCGGACGGCACTGTTTGTGTGTTTAATATTTCAATGAGTTCATCTTTTGGGTTAGTTCCGATTTTTCATAGTTGATTCCCAGTGAAGCGAGCAAGGCCAATTTAATATCAATGTTTAATATTTAAATGAGTGCAAGCATTTTTTTGTTGCACGTTTTGCGTTAGTTTGGTTCAGTTTTTGTTGGATAAGGCCCTGAGCGAGCGAATCGGGTAGGTTTGTATAATATATCAATGAGCTCATGTTTTGGGTTAATTTCGATTTTTGATGGTTGATTCTCAGAGTGAACGAAGCGACCAAGACCAATGTATCAGTGTCTAATATTTCAATGAGTGCAAGCATTTTTTTGTTGCACGTTTTGAGTTAGTTCGGTTAAGTTTTTGTAGGATAAGCCCCTGAGCTAGCGAATCGAGTACATGTGCTTAATATTTCAATAAGTTCATGTTTTGGGTTAGTTTCGATTTTTGATAGTTGCTTCCCAGAGAGAATGAAGAGAGCATGGCCAATGTATCAATGTCTAATATTTCAATGAGTGCAAGCATTTTGTTGCACGTTTTGGGTTAGTTTCGTTTAGGTTTTGATGGATAAGCCCCTGAGCGAGCAAGCCGAGTATGTGTGTTCAATACTTCCAGTTATTTTGTTGGACGTTTTGAGTAAGTTTTGGTTAGTTATTGGTGGTTAAGCACCCAGAGGGCGTGAAACGAGCGGAGGACAATCTGGGCAATGCATGAGTATTTAATACTTGGTTAGCCTTTGGTGGCTGTCGCATGTTTTCTTTTAGTTTTTGTTGAATCAGTATCTGAGCGAGCGGAGAGTAATATATATATGTGTTTACTAGTTCAATGAGTTCGAGCTATTTCTGTGCGACATTTGCAGTAAGCTTCAATTGGACTTGTTCGTTGATCCCCCAGAAGAGACTCAACCAACCCAGAGGGAGCGGAGGGCAATGTACGAGTGTTTAATATTGCAACGAATGCAAGCATATTTTGTTACATAATTTGGGTTTTTTTTTTGTTGGATGAGTCAGTGAGCGAGTGAATCGTGTATTGTGTTTAATATTTCAATGAGTTCAAGTTATTTTGTTGGATGTTTTGGGTAAGTTTCGATTAGTTTTGTTGCTTGAGCTTCCAGAGGGAGCGAAGCCATCAGAGGGCAATGCATTGGTGTTTAATAGTTGGTTAGCTATCTTTGACTGAACTTACAGAGCGAGTGAAACGAGCGGAGGCCATTGTATGAATGTTTAATATCCCAATAACTGCAAGCATTTTTGGTTGCATTTTTAAGTTAGTTTCGGTTGCTTTTTGTTGAATGAGTTCCTAAGCGAGCGAAGCGAGCGGAGAGCAATGTATATGTATTTAATGCCTCAGTGGTTTCAAGATTTTTTCCGGATGTTTTGGGAAGTTTCCGTTAGTTTTTGTTGACTTGGGTTCCAAGAACAAGTGAAGCTAGCTGAGACCAATGTATGAAATTTTAATAATATAATGAGTTCAAGCATTTCTGTTGCATGCTTTGGGTTACTGTTGGTTACTTTTTGTTGAATGAGCCGCCTAAGTGAGTCAAGGACGAGGACTAAACTGAACGCAGAAGGAAAGGTATGAATGTTTAATAATTCAATAAGTTCAAGCTTCTTTTTGATGGATGATTTAAGATAGTTTCGATTAGAGTTTGTTGGTTGAGGTTCCTGGCCCAAGTTTGAACTTGAACTTGAAAAATATTATGTAAACATTCAACATAAAACAGGAACAACGCGAGCGGACAGCGCAGGAAATTATAGACCTTAAATTTCAATGATCAGCAGATTTTATAATATAAATAGTTAAGCGGACCATCAGTCCGATAGGCTTTTGTCTCTCACCTATTCCGCTCTCACCTACTGCAGTCTACGGAGACGTAGTAGAGGCTCTAACCATGGCCTAATCTTCAGACCTAACTCGGGAAGGGCAGTTCACAGGAACGTACGCACTACTTGGGAGATAACCGCCTAAAAATTACCAACATCGAATTTAGGATAGATCTGTCAAAACTCTAAGCCAAGTATTTTTTAAGGTTAAATAATTATAGTGCTTTAAAGTACTTAGTGAAATTAAGATAATCTAAGAACCTTAAATAATTATCTCATGAAATAACTAAACTTAACCATAATTTAACATCGCTCTTAAAGAACTTTATTACAATAGAGGGACTATGGCCTCAAAAACAATTCAAACTATATCTCAACCGAAAGGACATGCCTATTTAAGTAATCGGGTATAGGGTAAACTCTTTAATTTTTTGACGAATAGACGTCGTTATTGTTTTACCGAAGTGCCTTCTTTATTATCTCTTCTCACCTGACGTAGATCGATCCATAATACGTCATCCTAGGCGTGGCGTCACGGAAATCTAGTCGTGGCAGTATATTTTGGTTTATTTTCGGTTAGTTCTGTTACTTGGACCTACCAAAGCGAGCGGAGGGCAATGTATCTCTGTTGAATATTTCAATGATTCCACGTAATTTTTTGGGTTTAATACAATGAATAGTTTCGGCGGTAGGATCCTTGTGAAACATTGTTGAATAATAATACTAGGGATAATTAGTACACTGCTTTTAGATGTTTCAAAATAATTTAATGAGATATTTTTCTCTACATATGTTTCGGCTTGATGAGGCCTTTATCAAGAGTAGTTATATACTAAAATCTAAAATTGTTATACCCTACTAAACCGCCTGACGGTATTTTGTTTCTATTGCACTGTCAATTATTATTATTATTATTATTATTATTATTATTAAATCCTTTATTTAGCATAAATTGCTAGTACAGTCAACTATAACTATTAAGAAATATGTAATTTGAAAACACTATTAAGATAAAAATTACATACCAACTAAAACCTTTTTACTTTGTAAACTCTTACTATATGTGTAAATATATAAAAATCTTGAAAAAAAAAACAGAGATAAATAAAGATAGGTAAAACAACCCAAAATGTCAACCAACAAATCAAATAAATAAAACTTATACAAACTATATACAATAAGATTAATATATCAGTCAAAAAAAAAAAAACACAGAAAAAACAAATTAATAAATACAAAACATATTCAGTATATAAGAAAAAAAAAAGAAACAATACCCAATTAACAAACAATTCATTCATCCAACAGGCTACAACTCTTGAGCATATATGATTTCAAACTTCTTTTAAAGCTAGGCAGCGAAAGGCAGTTCTTTATGTTTTCTGGTAGTTTATTAAAATCATCGAGTCCTTTATGAAAAATTGAATTCATTGTCGATGTTTTGTTTTTTCGTTTTATAATAAAATCGTTTCGGTGCCTAGTATTATAATTATGGACTTCACTGTTACAAGTCAACTTGTTAACAAGATATATGGGTGCATAACCAATTTTAATCTTAAAAATGAAAATCAAAACATTATATTTAATATACTGCAATACCGGTAACCACTGCAAGACCCTTAGCATTGACTGAATTGGTGTATATTTGCTACAACAGAGAATCAGCCGCATTGCCCGGTTTTGCAATTTTTGCAATCTGCCTATCTCACTCTGCTGAAACATACACATAATGGTGGCGCAATAATTAAAGTGAGGCAACATTAATGTATTATACACTACCAACCTTGACCACAATGACAAACATGTTGAGCATCGAGCTAGATAATTAACACTGTAACTTATTTTAGAAATGACATTGTTACAGTGCTTTTTAAATGAAAGTCTATCATCAATTAAAACACCCAAGTACTTAATCTTGCGGGCCCGCTCTATTCTTTCAGTTCCAATAAATAACGAATAGTTAGAGCTGAATTCGTGTTCCGCATGATCTTTAGAAATGAGCATATATTTGGTCTTATCACAATTCAATTTGAGTTTGTTTTTGGAGGTATACAAATTTATTTTCTCCAATGCTGCATTAATATTCTGAACAAGAGCTGCTAAATTTTTAGAACTGGCATATAGCAGGGTATCATCAGCGAACAAGTGAACATTAACATTATTCACAAAACCAACAATGTCGTTAATATACAAAATGAATAGTAAAGGCCCCAGAACACTACCCTGTGGGACACCACACTCATTCCCCAAACTACCAGAGAGAATTCCATTTACTTTAACCCTCTGCATTCGATTTTCTAAATAACTACTAAACCATCTCAATACATTGTCCACAATTCCCAGTTTTTCTAATTTTTGTATCAATATTTTCCTATCAACAGTTTCAAATGCTCTTTGCATATCCAGGAACACAGCAATTATACTATAATTATCATCACACCAATTTTTCCATTCATCAAGTACATATTGGATTGCTGTTTCACAACTATGCCGCGCTCTAAATCCGGATTGCATTTGTGTAATAAGATTATTATTCTCGACAAATTCTAGCAACTGCATGTAAACAACTTTTTCCAATATTTTTTCTATTGTCGTTAATGTATTTATTGGTCGAAAATTGGCTGCTTCAAAACTATTATTTTTCTTTTGAATGGGTATAATGGTGGATATCTTAAGCTGATCTGGAAATGACCCCTGCTCAAGTGAACAATTAATTAGATTAATCAAAGGATTCTCAATGGATTCATAAATATTCTTTATCAATTCAACATTAACATCGTCAGGACTGTTTTTTGTAGGCAAAGAAAATACAACACCCCTTAGAAAAGTCGAGTCTATTAATTTAAAGTTTGAAAAGGTGTCAGCATTAATTCTATCGTTTTCAATTGTTATGCTGTCAGCTATACTATTGTCAATACCCCCAATTATATGATTTATACTATCTATATAATAATGGTTCAGCCTATCAGACAACAAAGATCTATCTCTAATAATTTCACCATTAATGTGAATTTCATTTATTTTTTGTGATTTTCTACTAGTTGGCATTATTTGGCGTAGAGCGGACCACATGTGTGATGGGTTATATTTGCATTGGTCAACCCTAGTCTCAAAATATCTAACCTTCTCCTGTCTGATAACCGCAACCACCCTGTTTCTTTTTTCTTTATAGACAGCATGACTCTCGTCTGTCTTACTTGATTTGAATTGCTTATAGCTTTCATCTCTATTTTTTACTGCTTCTTGAACCCTTTCATTCCACCACGGCTTGAAACGAGAATGGATTTTAATTTTCTTTAAAGGAGCTACACTATCTAGAGCAAGCAAAATATTCTGTATAAGATAGTCACACTTGATGTTAATGTCACAGATACCAAACTTCCAGTCGACAGACTGTAACTTAGCATTTATTAGCGCATAATTTATATGTTTTCCTCTAGTTTCCAGAAACAGTGGACTCTCCTTATGTGACTTAAAAATATTGGTTTTCAGTAATACAATCAAATGATCACTGATTCTGGGAGTTATGCAGGTGACCTGACCTGCTCTTTAAACACCTGCATAATTGACAGTGCAATAAAAACAAAATACCGTCAGGCGGTTTAGTAGGGTATAACAATTTTAGATTTTAGTATACAACTACTCTTGATAAAGGCCTCATCAAGCCGAAACATATGTAGAGAAAAATATCTCATTAAATTATTTTAAAACATCTAAAAGCAGTGTACTAATTATCCCTAGTATTATTTTTTTGAGTTTAGTTTATTTTGGATATTTTAGGTTAATTTTGGTCAGTTTTCAGTGGTTTAGGAGACGGAGCATGCGAAGCGAATGGAGTGTATATTGCTACAACGAGTTGAAGCTTTTTTTGTAGGATGTTTAGAGTGAGTTTCGGCGATAGCTAAAAACAGTAGTTTCGGATTGGAAGAGTGGTACACTGTAGTAGTTAAGTTGATCTTCAGATCAACTAAAAGTTTCATATGGAAAGAGTTCAAAGTATAGAAGTTTTTGTGTGTGGAAAAAATAAACGGAGTGAAATCAGTAGTCTATATTCGTTTTTTGGTATTGCTCTTTTAATATATCGCCTTTTGTATATCGGTGTTTTTATTGTAGGTCGCTCTTCTGTAGTTAAGTTAAGTTAAATTAAGTTTTATTTCGCTTTTGAATAATACAATCTCACACTTAGATTACAATATTATAAGCACGTCAAGACTGACACACATAATGCCAAATTAATACTAATACATACGATATGTTTTCATTTAATACAACAATAAGAGTATATAACAATCTCATAATAGCCACTATATTACAAACAAACATAAAGGTCCATAATAGAGAAGTGCGTGGTTAAAAAAATTCTTCGATATTGTAGAAGCACTTGTTTATAAAAAAAGATTTAATTTTTGTTTTAAACTTTATCATATTGTCGGATTCTTCGAAGCATTTATAATGAGTCAGAGCTCTATTGCATACCTTGATTCCGATGTATCTTGGGTTTTGTTGACCTAATTTAAGTCTGGAAAATGGAAGATCAAGAGAATTCTTTGTTCGGGTATTGTGTCTGTGAATTTCACACCTTTTTTTATTTGCTTCAATATTTCTTTTGGTAAATACCAATAACGAATATAAATACAAAGATAAAAAAGTTAATATTCGTAAATTTTGAAACAAGTTTCTACATGATTCGCGGGCCTTGACTCGGCACATATAGCGTATTGCTCCTTTTTGAGCAATAAAAATTCGATTAGTGTCTGTTGCTAATCCCCAGTGAACTATGCCATATGCCATTACCGATTGGAATAACCCGAAGTATAAGAGTTTTAAAACATCCATGGAAACTGTGTCTCTTATATTTAGTATAAGATAAGAGCATGAGCCGAGTTTATGCAAGACAGAGTCTACGTGCTCATTCCAAGTCAATTTCCCAAGAACTTGGTTGCGTCTGTGCTTTCGATGGACTTTCCATCTACTCGTACCAAGAGGTTCGAGTCTGTTGAAGCATTTTTGGTCATAATTTCCATTATAATAGATTTACTTCCATTAAGTTTAATGCCGTTTTTTCTACACCAAGTGCTTACATGTTTGACACCAGAAGCACTATGTTGGGGAAGATCGGATCTACGTTTTGCAAACACTAAAATATTTGTATCGTCTGCATATAGAGTAAAATGAATATTTGGATTACGGTCATCAGGTAAATCATTTATAAAACAATTGAATAATGTCGGCGATAGGCAAGATCCTTGCGGAATACCTCGGGCCACCGTTTGCAGGTCCGATCTTACCCCGTCGATCTCAACCTGCTGTGTCCTCTTAAAGAGATATGATTTTGCCCAGTCATTCGCTGTGCCTCTAATACCTAAGTGTTCTAGTTTATTGAGCAGCAGGTTGTGACTTACGGTGTCAAAAGCTCGGCTCATGTCAAAAAATAAACCTAAAATTGAGTGACGATCATTTAATGATTCATAAACGTGGTTTAGGGCATTATCCAAAGCAGAATCGGTGCTGCGATTAGCTCTAAAGCCATTTTGATATTTTGATATTAAAGAATATTTTTCTAAGTATGTGTCTAATCTAGTGTTAAAACAATTCTCATATATTTTAGCAAAATGACTTTGAAGTGCAACAGGCCGGTAATATTCTACTTTTTGCCGATCACCCTTATTTTTATATATAGGAGTAATTTTTGAGTTTTTGAGAGCAGATGGATATTTGCCTTGTGAAAAACTTAAATTAATTTAGTATGATAGAATGGGTGCTATTAAGTTTTTAATAGCTGTACAAACTTTTCCTGGAATATTGTCTAAACCAGAAGAGTTTTTCTGACATACTATGCCTATGATTTTTTCTACTTCTTGTGGGGTTGTGGGATAAATAAAAAAATGTGTTTGGAAAATATGGGATATCTGGATTTTCATTTTCGGGTGGATCGGCTGTATTACAAAATGTCGCAAAATGTAAATTAAATACATCCGAAACTTCTTTTGGTTCGGATATAACCGTGTCGTTGTAGTTGATTTTCAACGCCCCGGGATTTTTTTTCATTTTATTTGCATTAGTTTCCTTTATAATTTTCCAACTTTCCTTGCTTATATTATTTGCTGATTTAATTCTTGTGTTATTATATGTCTTTTTCGCGGTTTTTATTTTAACTTTGTAAAATTCTTTTAAAAGTAGGTATCGCGCATTTTAAAAATTACTATTGATTCTTTTATTTATTGTATGCATTTCTTGTAGTATATGAGATAGGTTTCTAATTCAGGTGTAAACCAATTTTTTGATTTTTTATTATCATTTCTGTAAGTTAGTGGGAATGTCGCATTAAACAAATCCAAAATGTTGTTGTAAAAAAATATCAAAACAGATATCTGCGTCATCGTCCGGTGATTCATTTATTAAAAGATTCCAATTTACTTCTGAAATCGATTTCCTAAATTCCTCTATTTTGTTATTAGTAAATAGTCTACACTGGCGTTTATTTACACTCGTATTTTGAATATTTAAATCAAGGAATGCTATCTGATAAGTATGGTCCGAGATATGCGTGTCTATAACATTAGTGTTTAGTACCGGAAAATCGGTAAAAATATTATCAATATATGTTTCTGAATATTTCGTGATTCGGGTTGGTTGATTTATTAGAGGTTTGATATTAAATTCTAAATGAAAGTTTAAAAAATCAGACCTTTGTGTGGATGGTTCCAAAAGATTAATATTGTGATCGCCACAAATTAAATATCTATTCCTTTGGTGGTAATGATTTTCAAAAAATAAACCCTCGAAGTTTCCGTCCGGAGATCTATAGAGTGAGCAGATCATTAGTGATTCGTTTTCAGAAGTGGCTACTTTGATTGCGCAGTATTCGAAATGCTTTTCTTCAACATCGAAGCTTTGAACTTTTGTAACTGATAAGTCATTCCTGGCTAATATACCTCCTCTATGAGTATTTGACCTGCAAAAAAAAATTAACAATTTTATAATTTTTAATACAGAACATCTTAATATTTTCGTTTTGAAAATGTTCTGATATACATAGCACATCAATGTTATGCTTGTCATGAATGATTTCTAATTCTTCTTTCTTCTTTATAAGACCTCCTTGGATGTTGAGGTGCATTACTATGAATTTAGATCCATCATTGTCTTGTTCAAAAAATCCTCATCCTTATCGCCTATTATTTCTTCCTTTCTCTTGGGAAAAAAATATCTTCCAAATTGTGCACCTTCGGGCCAAACATGTCCATCCAAAATAGCATCTTTGTGATGCTATCTTGCATCTTTTGGGTGCGCAAATTCTGAATGAACTCCATTTATCGTTGTGCTTAAGGCTGAGTTTATCACATTGCACTTTGCAGATTCCTCCC
>JAEQML010081384.1:0-11229 GCA_016904865.1 Pissodes strobi
AACACTCTGACAAACTTCTTGTCAGGACTTTACTACGGAGGTTGTGACACCCCTGGTCCTCGCAGTCGTCAAATGGCTAACCGGTACCAGGTTTGGAAGGAATGAACTGGAACCTAAAGCAGCCGTATGGCTAACTTTAAGAGCGGATAGAACCCAGAAGGCAGTCGTCAAATGGCTAACCTTGGGAGCTGGAGGTGAGACTAAAATCTGAAGAAGTTAGGGTTCGTTAGCGTATTTATACTAAAAAAAGTGATGATCATGGCATGCTTAGGGTTGAAAGTCGCTCCGGTTGATTGCTCGCGTTGTTTATAGTTTGCCTTTAATGTTTATATATCAATCTCCAAGTTCAAGTTCAAACTTGCGACAGGGTGATATTTGTTTAGTAGCTTATGAATTTTAGTAGATTACAATATGTGTTTTGGCATCGGGTATTGTAACTACCAAACTACTAACACAGATTCTACTTTTTCGATATTATCTGTAGTCATATTATAAAGCTCTTCTAGCCTAAGGGCACCAACCATAACCAGTGTTAAGCAACCTTTTGACGGTAGGAAAATTTGATCTGGTGCTTCCAGTCATAAACGATCAATATCTTCTATAGAACAAAATCTGGACTTCTTGGCTCTTTATTATGTGTTTTTAAGAATGCTGTTATCCTTTAATGCTTGCCAACATAAATATTATTTTCCACATTAAGAACAGCTTTGATCTTTGAAAATTTTCACCACAAAGATCAACTTTTTAAGGTTTTACTCTTCCCCAAGAGATTGTTACAACAAAATGCAATTGCTAATTTGTTACAATAAAAGCCAATTTGTTAAGATAAACTTTGATTTGTTAAGATATAACTTCAATTGCCTTATTATAATTACTATAATTCAACTAAAAAGCCAATTTGTTACTATAAACTATAAAGGCACTTTCTTTTTAATTATTCCTTTAATTTACTAAAAGATAAACTGAAAGATACTCAGGGTGTATAGATTCGAAGCATGATAATTAAAATTTATTTCCGAGTGTAGTAGTGATTATAAAGCGCAAAATAAAAGATTAGAAATTTCAAAAAAACAATTTTTATTCTATTTCCTTCTAACAAAAATAAGGGTTAATTCTGTTGAACCTTCCTGGTGATAACTGCCCTTTAATCACCTTATGCTTCCTCCGAGCTTCCTGGAGAGGGTTCCTGGAAATTGCTGTAGTGCCTCGCATCTATCCTGTGACGTCACTGGAATCTGTCCTGGTAGGCCGAATGCGTGTGGACTCAGTAGCATAAAAAAAAACCAGTACAAGGCAGTTAAAGAGTTCACCAAGAATGTTGTTACAACCCTGTTTCAATATGGCGGAGAGCGTCGCTTGTCTTAGCTTAGGTTTTTAATACAGAAATTGACAGGAGAGAACTAGAAATAATTCTTCTCAATTACCAATGCTGGAAAATGCCAAAACACACTGAAGGAAAAATTTAACTTAACTTAATTAAATATGCCTCCGCCAATTTGCACAGAATTGTTTAGGCTGTAGACAACAATTATGTTTTCAATTAAACAGTTAACTTATTACAGATAATAAATAAAATGAATAGCTACTTAAGCTGAGAAATATTGTAATGAACAATATTTTGCAATAAAAAACAAATAATTAATTATTGCCTGAAAGCTATTTTCTAACTCAAAAATCAGTTCAATTCAAAAATAAAGGTAATGACAAATTTAAATAGAAATAGAGAACTAAAACAAACAAACAATTATGATCTTGTACCCACCAAGATCGAGAAGGGCTTGAGAAGGTGCTCTTTAAATAACGAATGATGATAAAATGCTTATATATAGGCCGAACAATAACTAACTAAGCTTAACTCCGATTCCCCATATAACTCATAACATCCGATAACGATACCAGAGAAAATTAGACTGAGTTTCCCATACTATAGACAGTTTTGGTTACTAATTTCTAAAAATACTTCCTCTAACTAGAACCTAAATAATGTGAACCCTACAGGCCACTTTGATCGATTCTTTAGTTGGGTTGCTGAACTAAATCTGAAATTCAATAACCCTGCTCTTGTAGGATCAAGTCTTTTTTTTTCCTCTAATCCAAGAGCATTGAGCTCCAAAAACCCACTATCACACATATGCCCTACAGACAAAAACATACTTACGGCAAAAGACAACGTGGTATGTGTGCAACGATAGTAGACCGATATCAGATATTCACGAGCATATTTAACATACACACGGCAAAAGACAACGTGGTATGTGAAACGACAGTAGGCAGATATCAGAGATTCGCACGCTTAGCAGCTTTACTCTGCCCACAGACTTTTTGGATAGAGAAAACTTGAAATAAAAATCAGATAACACAAAAAATAAAGAAAATGTCGGTACAAGATAGGATCTCAAATTCCTGTCCTACCTTCCACCAGAATCACATTTCAAAAAAAATTGCACCGCGCGCAGTCGTTACAAATATTTCACCTTTTTCCACCGTACGAAGTGACCGATCTTTAAGCATAAAATCTGAACTGCATATTTGAAATTATTTATCAATTTTAAATAATATATTCTACTGCTGTATTTACGTAGATTCAACCCATAATATTAATTTTCATTTTGTATTAACAAACATATGAAGAAAATTCATTTTCAAAATTGGAGTAGAACAAAAACAAATTTCGATCCTCCAAGTTAGAAGACACTTTCAATGCTAGTTTTACTTAACATTTATGAAGATATTACAAGTAGCTTATCAGTGCGAAGTGTAGGCGTAAACTAATTAGCTATTAAGCCAGTGGGGGCTCGTGACAATAAGAACTGGTAAATCAAATGTAATTACCTCCTACCCCACACTCCAGCGAAAGTACCTAGTACCAAATTTTACTTTACATAATTTTACCTACAGAACAGATTTTAAGAGAAAAAAAAACACATCGGATCATAAACGGGAAAATGTAAAGTAATTTTTATTTAGTTCTATTATCGAAAACCGAACCGAAAACCAACAACAAACAGAAATTTCAAAAGTAATGCACGCACCTATACGCAAATGCAACGTCTCAACCACTGTTAAACACGAATTAAAAACACCCGATATCCCAATTCGGAAATGAATCTTCTTTCGAGGCGGTGTCATTCCCATAAGCGCTTATCTATAATATACAGACAATATGGTGCGTTGCCATGGCAACCACCGTACACAACTGCAGCGTTATAAACCGCAACGGGAGTTGATTCAATCAACGCGATTCGACATGGAATGGAAGTAAACTTCGCGCATTTTGACAATGCTCAAAACGCGGCAATTTTGAGCAATATACCGATATATAATAATTATTCTGATTTTATCTTCTATTCATAGCGACTGAATAATTTAACATTTTATAATTTTATGTGGATTTGTTTATGATTTAATTTAAGTTATACTATGTTTTAGTGATTGTAATTGAAAAATAGTATAAGTTGGAAAAATCTAAGTTAAATCATTGATTCACTTAATGTATTAAGCGAGCGGCCAAAGTAGAGCCCGCGCCACAGGTTTAGCCTAGGAGCCCACAGATCCTAAATACGGCGTTGATCTTAATGAAACATCTGTATCTTAATGAATCTCATTAATATGCAAATGTCTAATAAATCGATTAATGTATCGGAGATTTTTTTTTTAATTTAAATACTCTGCAGGAATTCTGTTGAATTGCATACAAACGCATAAGGTAAGACGATATAATTAATATGCTCCTTATTATTCATTTGAATTTACAATTAGTCACATTATTAATTGCATTTCGTAAAATATGATTATGTAGAGTCACTAACATTAAGTAAGAAGACTATTTTATGTTAATTTTATTATATGTTGTCGAATAATGAAGTTGTCTGGGCCCCATGTATTTTAATTATGATAATCCATGCGTCTAACCAAAAGTTGTTAATGATGCTTTAGATGCAGCAGGCAATGATAAATGCATAGGCCCGGAATATTATAAATTATATGTTTGGTTTTCCAAGATTTTTAGGAATTCAGCAGATCTGTTCAAAAATCAGTATCACTGACTTGACTATTTGGCAGAGCAGATCATGTATATTAATTATAATAATTACATAAAAGCGCATGAAACAACGTGATGAAATGAATCGATGTTTCAGTTTTTCAATTCCAGTCTCGCCCTTGCTAATACGATATTCTTTCATATGTCCCTCTGTATATCGACAAAAAGCAGGACGGGTACTAGAAGGTTCGATAATAGACTATTACAGAGCTCCTGTCGTGTAGGTATTTCCTGCAAGTCAACAATTAAGCACTATTAAACCTAATGCTGTACATCGTACATCGATTTATACGCGATACGACTATTTTTATGCCTGCCGTCGAAAGGTCTAGTTTTTCTAAGTCGGTGTCACTGAAGGCATTTGGTTTCATTAAATGCGAAAATAGGAAAAAAGACGAGTGATGTATGTGTTTGTTTACGTATGGGATTGTGGCTTTTTTCACATGGATGGTCTTGGATTTTTGTATAATTCTTAAAAAATTGCGTATGATCAGAACTCTTGTCGATATTCTTTATAGTGTTGTATACTATTCGCACTTTCCTGCTTCTTAAAAATGAAATAAAAAAAATCCAAATACCAAGTCGTTTCCAATCAACAGCATGAGAAATTTCTCAATTTTCTGGTGCTCAACATGTTCGATTTAAAGCGATGTTATTTTATGCAAGCGCATTAACCAGATACACAGAAAAAAAATTATCATTTAAGAAACCGTTAAGCAACTAGTTTTCTTCATTAGAAATACTAATTTGTTACAAGTATCTATTTGCTTAATTTAAATACACTAATGTTATTTTATCTACTTCCGTGAGATAAAAGTTACAATAAGAGACGAACGAACACTAACAAAATTATTTATTAATTTTAAGAAACAAGTAAAATACAAGAAAAGCTGTGCACGTTACAACGGACCAATGGATTCAAAAAACTAAAGCTTTGGGTTTGAGCTCGCAGGCTCGCTATCATAAAAATAATATAAACAAATATCGCGCTGATCCAACTTAATCACATGTCGCAACAAACACTTCGCGGAACCATATTTATCGGATCAGCACAAAAATAATAGCATGGCATTGATTGTCACACATTACACCTCCCTTTCCACACGAAGAACTTTTTACAAGGAAAAAGTTCTTGCCATTCCATAGTGACCTATACAGTTCGTGATCATTTGCTGCACCGGTGGCGGTCAACTGCTTCCAAGTACCTGAACATTGTGGCAGGGGTTCGACGATGATTGTCACCAGGAGAGCTAGTATAATGCAAGCCGCATGACACATGGCATACAAACTGCTTACCTTTAATATTTAATATGTTTTATACATTGGTTTTACTGAAAAACGGTTTTATTTGATCAAAATGAAATTTCGAGATTTTTGAGTTTTGCTGTACAGACATAGTTTTATTTTTATTATTGAGTTCAATTATTTTGAATGGGCCAGAATATTCTTCCAATTTATCAGAATTAGCTTTTCTTTTTATTAGTACCAACTGACCAGTTTGATATTCGGGATAATTACGTTTAGGTAATTTCTTGTCTCGATGCATTTTGGCTTTTTGCCTTAACGCTTTTTGTTTTGACCGTATACTTTCAATCTGCTGCTCTGCGATCTGCTGAGACTGCAAGGGATCGAAGATACTTAAATGGGAAATAATACTTCTCTAGGAGATAAATCCAATGAAGCTTGTTTAGAATTGTTATATGCATTGATGGCAATAAGCAACGCGTCATTTAATTTATTGTTTTGATTTTCATTTAGATAACAACGAATGGTGTCTGTAATCGTACCATGTAACCTCTCAATGAGTCCAGCTGACTGGGAGTGCTCGACGGAACACACATTCAAATTTATGTGGAACTTGCCACAAAAATCTTTTAAGTGTTTGTTGACGAACTCAGTTCCGTTATCGACATAAAGTTCCCTTGGAATTTGATAATGTTGTATGAATGTTTTTAATTTATTTACAATTGTTTTTGCAGTTTTATTTTTTAATAGATAAGCTTGGGCGTATTTTGTTAAGTTATCAATAACAGTTAAAATAAAACTATTATCAATAATTAACAAGTCAAGGGAAATTTTGTCAAAAGGTCTGTAGGGAGACTCTACGATATTGAGGGGATATTTGTTGCTGCGTTTATCTATTTTTGAGCGTTGGCATATTTCGCAATATTTTATGAATGTCGTAATATCATTTATCATACCTTTCCAATAGAATAACACATTGACTGCCCACAACGCGCTTGGCGCGTTGACTGGAACTTCGACGGTGTGCCCACACCGCGCTAGGCGCGTTCTTGTGTCTATTAGTTTCTGCGCACCACAGAAAGACCGGGCATAACTGCACGCGCTTGCTAATACGACTGGGCGTTTAGTACTGGTTCAAGCGTAATGTGAGTAGGTTGGTTCCGATTTATTTTTTTAATTGTGCTTTTGGCGGTCTTCTTTATTCGAAAAGTTGATTGCACTGTTATAAGCGGTAAGGATCATTTCGTATCTACTTGTATTCCTTTTTAGAGTATAAAATACAGGGAAAAATGCATTGTAAAGAAAATATGGTCATTATTTTTTCGTTTTTTTTTACAGTGAACGCGCTAGGTGCGTTGATGGGCACCGAATACTGGTTTTATGCAAAATCGCTATTTTATATCGGACCAACAGCCTGGTTGTTCAAAAGATGTTAGGCACTTACCCAAAAGACCTAGATGTGACCCTAAGAAAGGCCTCACTGATGATGTAAAATATATGAGTAATAAAAACTTTTTTTTTCAGAACGCGTTTGGCGCGTTTATGGGCACTGAGCGTGGTTTTTATGTTACTCAGTGCCCACAACGCACCTAGCGCGTTTTTGTTTTTTTTTATAAAAAAAAGTTGAAAATCCATATTTGAATTCATTTGTAACAAGTTTTAAGTATTTAATTTAAAAAATATCCGAAAAACTGTAGTGGCACCTGACGCAATATTAGTTGTTGGCGTGGGCAGTGAATGTGATAATTTACGAATTTTATTATACGTTTCTTGGATACCTTTGTGATAATTAGAGTATTCCGTATGAACTGTTTCAATAATACTCTCTATTTCGTCCTCAGCTGGGTATTTTACAATATTCAAACACACGGTAAAAGTTATGCATGGAAAGACGTAGTTCAAGATCTTGAGAATTTCCGGGTTCGAAATATTTATGTAATACTGTTCATCAGTTAATTGTAAAACCGCTAAATGTTGGAATAAAATTTCTAAATTAGATTCGTCATATTTAATTGGTGTTAAGGTTTGATTATTTTCCTGGGTGGAAAACATGCCATTACCTTCACTCAAATTAAATTCCTCGATTTTAAACTTATCTTTTATAATTTGTAGATCGCGAAGGGGTATGTTATCCTCGTCATCAGAAAATAATAAAATATTTTTGTGCTTATGGAAAAATAGTTGGTCATTTGAATATTTAGTTTTTGTTAAATATAATTTGTCATTTGTTTCTATGAACTCTTGGTATGTCTTTAATTCAATTGTATTAATTTTAATTCGAGAGAGTGCGTCTGCCACCTTATTGTCTTTTCCGGAAATAAATTTAATTTCAAAGTCAAATTCACTAAGTTTTATTCTCCATCGAGTGAGTTTAGAGTTTGGATCTTTCAGACTCATTAACCAAACAAGTGGTCTATGATCTGTATTGATTATAAATTTATTCCCGAATAGGTATGGCCGAAAAAAGTTTGTTGCGTACACTATTGATAGCAACTCCTTTTCAATAGTAGCATATTTAACTTCCGTCTCGTTCAATATACGAGACGCAAAGGCAATCGGTCTGTCTTCTTGACTCAATACAGCTCCAATTGCGAAATTAGAGGCATCGCACGTCAGGGTAAATTGTTTAGTAAAGTCAGGATAAGCTAGAACATTATCAGATGAAATAATAGTTTTACACTTTTGGAAATATTGTTGGCATTCCGCATTAAAGTCAAAAATTTTATTTTTTTTTAAAAGAGCCGTAAGAGGTTTCGTAATTTTAGCGAAATCGGATACGAATTTCCGATAGTATCCAAACAAACCGAGAAATGATTTTAATTCTTTCTCGTTCCGAGGTTCTGGAAACTTTGTTATTGCTTTTAATTTCTCCGGGTTTGGTTTAATTCCAAATTCTGTTAACACATGGCCTAGAAAATTAACTTCCTTTTGTAAGAAATAGCTAGGTTCTATTTTTAAATTTGATTTTCGGAGCCTGTTAAATATTCGAGATAATTTTGCGTAATGCTCTTGAAGCGAGATACTAAAAATTAAAACATCGTCCATATATATTAGAGCTTCTTCATTAATTAATCCCCGAAAAACGTAATTCATTACCCTTTGGAATGTAGATGGTGAGTTTTTTAACCCAAAGGGCATGCGCAAAAACTCAAAGTGTCCAGTATTAGTGCTGAAGGCAGTTTTCTCTATATCTGGTCTTTGCATTTCTATTTGGTGAAAGCTAGAAGCTAGATCGATAACAGTGAAATATTTAGCTTTTCCAAGTAAATCAAAAATTTCATCTATTCGAGGAATAGGAAACCTGTCGGCTTTCGTGATTTTATTAAGCTCACGGTAATCTATTACTAGCCTCCACTTAGACTGAGTCGAATTATGTTGTTTTTTAGGAACAATCCAGATGGGAGAATTCCACGGTGAAAAAGAAGGACGAATTATATTATCATCTAATAGATTTGAAACTTGCTTTTCAACTTCTTCTTTGAGTGATTGCGGGTATCGATAATTTCTCGTATAAATTGGGGAATGATTTTCCGTTATAATTTTGTGTTTTATTTCATTGGTGAATGATAACTTTTCACCGTCAAGTAAGAAAATGTCATGATATTCTAGACAAAGTTGCTCAATTGTTGTTTTTCTTCCGAATTTAAATGCTGTAAATTCAGAAGATCTTTTATTTTTCCCAAACGGCAAAAATTACTAAAATTTTCATTATTTGTTGCGCATATTTTGTTTACTGTAACATTACTGAGAGGCTCTAAATTTATAAAAATATCTTCTAGCCGACATTTGATATCCGTATTATTGAATGCCAGTAACATTAACTAAAGCATTGGGAATTCTAACGTTCCCATTACAAATATTAGTTTCGTAACATAAATAATTTCTGCCATTCCGAACGGTGTTTGTTTTTAAAACGACTATCGTTTGCATTCCTGGTTCTAAGACCTGGTCTGATATAACCGAAATCTTATGAATCAATTCGTGTGCATTTTTATTTTTAGTTACAATAATCTGACTGGTTTTTAAGGTCGCGAGAGGAATTCTCCGAGTAGCGGTTATGAGAAGATGTTTGGAAAAATCAATTTGACATTTATGTGCCTTTAAAAAGTCCAAGCCTAAAATTCCATCGAAACAAGACTCAAAGTCAAGAACGTAAAATTTATGAAGCTTGTCTAGTAATTTTAAATTAATACTTTTAGTCGCCTTAATATTTTTGCCTTCGATACCGGAGACATTCATATTTTCGTCGCGCAGCGCTCTTAAATTTTGAATTTTATTAGGTTTAATGGTTGAAATGGAAGCTCCAGAGTCTACTAAAAATTTCAAATTAATGTTTTTTTACTTGTAAAAATAGCAGCTCAGATTCAGTCAGGGCTAAATTTCTAATTCGCTCATATCGTTGACAAGGTGAGATAAATCTAGGTTCTGACTTTCCGAGGCCGCTACACAAAAATTTTCGTCAAGTATTTCAAACTCTAAAATTTGGTCAGCGGATTCGTGTTCCGGTTGGCTACTGATATCAGACTGTTCCGCATATGTTTTAATCACACTTGATGTGCCTTCAATTTTTACTTGGGCTCGTTTAGCGTAACAAGACTCCACACTTTGCCCGAGTTTATTGCAAAAAGAACATTTTTTAATAACAAGCTTTATTGGTGGTTTATTTGGAGAAGTCTGATGATGTGGGGAGGTTAGAGTTTGTTGAGAAGGGGGGTTTGACCCCAAAGTGTGTGGATTAGAACTGGCGAAACGAAAAGTGCTTTGTTTAAGCATAAATTGTTGATTCTCGAAATCATTTATTAAATTTATTACTTCTACAATAGACGCGGGTTTCTGTAAACGAATGGTTGTGCACAGAGGATCTTTTAAACCATTTGTAAGCCTTAAAAGGGCGGATTTTTCATGATATTCGCGTAAAACATTCCGAGCAGATGCATCGTATGTAGTATCATATTTGATAATTTTTTGAATTCGTAACAAATGGCTTTCGACGCGCTGAACAAATTGTAGTGGCTTTTCGTTTATAAGTTGTTTCAAATGAGTCATCTCATAAGCTAAACAATAAATATCGAGTGACTCACCAAATTTCTTTATCAATTCATTTTTTATTGTTTGCCAATCATTTAGTTCCAGTGACCCTATGTGGTCTAAAGCAGAACCTTCTAATTTTGCTTTTACAATAAATTGGAAAATATTCAATTCTTGAGGATCAAAACGACTGTAAGCGAAATCAACAGCATCTATAAAATTATGCAACTGTGTTTTTGTGCCATCAAATTTTTGTATTAATTTAAATGCTTTATCATATGAAAGGTAATTATTGACTGGAGATTGGCCTTGAACAGGAGATTCCGGCATTTTGACAAAATAAAAGTAGGTGATCCCTAACTTTTAACTCGTAAACTAATAGATAAAAAATAAAAATAAATCTAGGTAGCAGTTTGTATGGTGTAATCAAACGACTTACCCAAGATTGCTAGTAGTGAGGTGGATCCACAGATTATTCCAATAATCAGGGAAGTTGACCGTGAGGACCAGGTTCGGGAACTCAGGCTTCTGGAGTCTTTCCAGTTGAGTGTCGTCAGTGAGACCCAAAGGCTTCGATGTAATAGAGAGTGACGGTCAGGGTTGAGAACTCAGGCTTCTGGCGTCTTTCCAGATGAGTGTCCTTAGTGAGAACCAAAGGCTTCGATGTAATTGACAGTTTGGACCAGATTTGGGAACTCAGGCTTCTGGCGTCTTTCCAGATGAGTTTCCTCACTGATAACCAGAGTGCTTCGATGTAACAGCAAATGATGATCCTTGTTTCTTCGTCAGGTCGTCTCAGAGAGGTTTCACAATACCGAGATTAATGCGAAAATGCAAAAGATTAACTATGTTATCTTCCCGGTATCCTACCGACTGCGCCAGTTACAATAAGAGACGAACGAACACTAACAAAA
>JAEQML010081385.1:0-11229 GCA_016904865.1 Pissodes strobi
TTCGCTTCTACATTTTAACTCCACTGCGAGATTATGGACTACTTCTTAAACGTAAAATAAGTGATTTTTCTCTTAAAAATATCATTTCCCAAAAACTAATTTTCCTTTATGAAAAAAAACCTATTCATTCAATTTTGCAAGACGCGCAAAGAGGCCATTTTTAATAAAAATAACTTGAAAATAAAATTGTTAGTGCTACTTTAAAATTACTCTCCTCTACGTACCATTGCAAAACACAACAAATTGAGGTTTCTAAAAATCAATATTTTCAGATTTTTTGATTCATATTGTTAACAATAAAATAAATTTCAGCAATATTAATAATTGAATTCGTTACTTTTGCTTTAATTTAAATAACCTACACGAAAAAATTGCAATTCTTTAAGTTTTTTATAGCAAATACGCCAAAAAAATATTACAATTTGAAAGTTCTAATATATTTATGAAAATTTGCACTTCAACGTAGAATCAAATTTTAACAACTTTTCTCATTGACACTTTTTTATATGTCGTCAAATGACCCCACTTTTTGCCTTGTGATCATTTGCATTTGTCAAAATCGATTTTTGGCTTATTGGACATGCTGAATTAATCCCCAAAAGGGTTAATTTCGGAATTTGAATAATAAAAATCTTTCCAATTTGTTTCAAACATTAAGCCGTTCACTAGGTATATCCCAAACAAGTTCTTTTCAAACATAACATTTGAATGGCTTAGATATTCTATGTATAAGTACAGTTATGGTTAATTAATAAAAATGATATCTACAGATAAAAAATTATGTTAAACATTTGTAAAAGTAAGTTGGTAAGTAAATTTAACTACTTTTATGTTTTAATTTACCAAAAAGCATTATTCAATGTAAAATCTTAAAGTATTCACAGTTACAAAATTGCTTAAGTCGAACAAACTAATGACTACATAATTCTTTCGAGACCGAGACCGAGACCGAGACCGAGAGTCTCGTTATCTTGTTCTCGGTCTTGGTCTCGGTCTCGATAGGTAAGTCTCGGTCTCGATCTCGATTCTAATTTCCAAGTCTCGGTCTCGGTCTCATTTTCGAGGCCGAGACCGAGACAATAGTCTCGCGAACCCCTAATCACAATCACTTGGAATAGTTATTTGTTTTACTAGGCAGCAAAGTAGTAGATTGACTGCCGCGGCTGATAGTTCATAGCCGAGCGTAGCGAGGCTAGGAATTCAGCTAAGGCAGTCAATCTACTTTGCTGCCGAGTTGAACATATAATTTTTTCTCCGATTGTTTATAATGATATATGTATATTGTATATTTGCAAATTATTACAATTCCCACAATCTTTATATTTTTCCTGTAGTGATAAATTAAGACAAAATTTGATAGAAATCGCAATTGTTGGAAGGGTTGGTTGCTATGGAAATGTATATGTCCATAATAATTATAGTTTGACAACTTATGTCAGACGTTTTATTCCCATGGAGACTAATCACTTTGCTGCCTAGGCAGCAAAGTACTTACTTTGCTGCCTGGACAGAAAAAGTAATACTTTGCTGATTGATATGGGTCTGCAAAATTAATATTTGCTGTCAATCGGAGAAAAAATTATTATTCTTCAACTCGTCTCAAATTTATTACCATTCAAATTAAGGATAGTGTCTATTCCCTTTCTTTTTCTCAAATACTGCCAAAATGCTCTGGAATCCTGACCGATGGTCTGCTTCTTTTATATAGCAGCGGCACATATACTAAATGAAGATCCTATGCCACTCCACAAGCGGTGTGTGCGCGAAGATCTTGCTTGACAGGGTTCTTGAATAGTTGTAGGTTGTAATTAGGGGGAAACAGGTGTATAGGTGTTTCCAGTAGTACGACGAATGGGTGCGCTTTTGCCGTATGCCGTGACTGTATGACAGGCGTTGTTGAGAGTGGGATGTTGCGGGCCAAATCCTGGGAACATCGGCCGTAAAATATTTATAAAACAAGGAAATCTCGGCCACATCTCTGCGGTGTTCTAGACTATCCAGATCCCAAGCCAACCCCGGGTAGCCAACGAGACTCGTAGCTCTGTTCTGAATGGAACCCAGCAGCTTTCGGGTGTGCTTAGGTGCGGCACCCAAGATGTTAGTTAGTTGGCGCAGTTCTTTAACACGATAGCAGGTATTCCATCCGGTCCTGAGGCTTTCTGCGTATCTAGCTTTTTGAGGATTTTACGAAAATCACGGTGGTGAAACTTAACTTCTGTCATGGTAGTGTTGATGTCGGATAAGCCGGTGAGAGCCATGCCATGGGGAACGTTTAAGGTAGAGTGCGACGGAAAAATTCACAGTTCTTCCAAAGATGCAACCAGGGGAGACATTGAAAATGCCGAAGCAGAATGCAACGCTTACTAAATTTGAGATCTGAGAATTGTTTGGAAATATAATAGTTGATAGAAGTTTCGGTGAGATCATGTTAGATTATTATACCAAATAAATGCATATTACGTAAAGTTTGGTTCTTTTTTACAATTTATAACGTTATAAGTGTGGTTGAAATAGCAAAAGACCAATTCGATTCGTCCGACATTCCTCGATTTAACGATATGAGACACGACTAGTCTGTCGTGAGAAACTAAAAGTCACCCTCACCCACCAACACAAACTAATGTAAAAAATGACTTGGCAGTTTACGTACTTATTTCAAATTATACCACATAAATGCATATTACTTCAAGTTTCGATCGTTTTTACAATTTAGAACATTAGCCCTCCGGTTGTCGGGTGGCTGATGTGTACCACATTCGGTCGGGTGGGGTCTGTGAGGACCATAAATAAAGTAACAAAAATTTATACAAACTTTTTTTTATGTCTATATCCTATTAAAATAATAATTTCTGAACCACATTACCATAATTTACAAAATATTGTAAAAAATTAACCTAACATATTTTTATTAAAATATATATGTTACAGGAATCTCAAACACAGAAATTTTACTAACACATGGGAATTAAATAGACGGTGATACAAACTGTAGTGGTTCAATCTTGGACCACCATTTCCTCAAAACAATAGCGACAATAAACTGTTACGTTATCTAAACACAGCCAATTCTTAGACACTGTGCAAGAAAATCTGGTTTTCCACCTTTTGCAATATTTATAATTAACTCTAGCCAGGCTGTGGCTCTGATACATCTTCTCGAAGAGTACCTGTAAGCCTCATAACTGAGCTCCTTACGGTCCTTGGTAAATGTTTGTCGATCTCTCTTTTTTTATATTGCCTTGCAAAAGCTCCATTGCAAAATTCTTCTGAAACAGCCTGCGACTTAGAATATTCGCCATCCGGGTCTTTAGAAATGAGATGGCATCTAAGTTAAAAAGAATAAATCGATCAAATCAGGACTGTCAGGACAGAATACTGCATGGCGACTTCTTAGATATTAAAATATCATTTATATATAGGAATTTCTATTACTTTTAATGCCCTCGAAAGGCACTGTAATCGTGAAATTTTTAAAAATATATAAAAAAAAATATGTAAGGTTTTCATTTTACCGTGGACTCACAGACCACTTCCGATGATCGGAGGGTTAGTGCTGGTTGCAAAAGCTGCATTCGATTCGTCTCTCAATCCCCAATCTAACGCTGTTAGTTTTACTTAGCATCAACTTATTTTAGTCATTTGAGTAGGTTCCAATTCGTTAAAATAAATTTTAATAGAGTTGGTTAGTTTTGGTTAGTCGTCTAATCAGTTTTCGGTTAATTTCACTTAGTCTCAAATTATTTTACAGATGGTTCCGATACGTTATAATCAATTTCAATAGATTTGGTTAGTTTGGGTTAGTCGTCTAATCAACTTTTGGTTAGTTTCACTTAGTCTCAACTTATTTCACTTATTTGAGCTGGTTCTGATACGTTATAATCAATTTTATTAGATTTGGTTAATTTTGGTCGTGTAGCTTGCGGTTAGTTTCCTCTTCCTAGATCTGTGGTTAGTTTCACTTAGTCTCAACCTATTTTAGTCATTTGAGTCGGTTCCGATACGTTATAAGCAAGTTTAATAAATTTGGTTAATTTTGGTTAGTTGTCTAATCAACTTACGGTTAGTTTCACTCAGTCTCAAGTTATTTTACTTAATTGAGCTGGTTCCGATACGTTATAGTGAGTTTTAATAGATTTGGTTAGTTTTGGTTAGTCGTCTAATCAACTTTCGGTTAGTTTCACTTAGTCTCAACTTATTTTAGTCATTTGAACTGATTTCGATACATTCTAATTAATTTTAATAGATTTGGTTATTCGTCCAATCAACTTTCGGTTATTTGCACTTAGTCTCAATTTATTTTACTTATTTGAGCGGGTTCCGATACATTATAATCAGTTATGCATAAACCGTGTCGTGGCGTTCACTAAAATTTTCCGTGTCGTGATGCGACCTCGGAAACACTGTCAAGAAGTATTCATCTGAACCGGCCCCGATACGTTATAGTCAAATATAATGTTTCTGGATAGTTTTCGTTAGTCGACAAAACTTCGGTTAATTTGGGTTATTTTTAACTTACTACAATATTTTTAATCTCTTTCGATATCTTTTAGCCATATTTTCTGCTTTTGGTTAGTTTAGGTTAGATTGGGTTAGGTTGGGTAATATAGTCGTCGGGGGTAGTCGTTCAATCAATATTCAGTTAATTTCAGTTAGTTTTAATTTTTGTCATTTCAATCGGCGCCGATATGTTATAATCGAATTTAATGTTTTTGGGTGGTTTTGGTTATTCGCCAAGATTCAGTCCATTTTGGTTACTTTTAACTTACTTTAAATATTTTTAATCTGTTCCGATACGTTTTAGCCTTTTTTGGAGCTTTTGGTTACTTTCGGTTAGTTTTAGTTCGCTCCAATTTATTTTAGTAATTTGAACCGGATCCGATAGGTTATAACCAATTTTAATTTTTATGATTAGTTTTGGTTATTCGCCAAATTTCGGTTACTTTGAGTTAGTTTTATCTTACTTTTTTTATTCATTTTAACCCTATTGTGCTTTTGGTTCCTTTAAGTTAGTTTGGGTTAGTCGTCCAATCAACTTTCGGTTAGTTTCAATCAGCCATAATTTATTTTTGTCATTTGAACCGATTCCCTCCTCACAATCGGACTAACACGATCTCTCACGTGTATTACGTGATGTGCCAAATGCATGCACTTTTTCGTGATTTGATACCCCATAATTGGAAAATAAAAACATCTCCAATGTTAACATTTCGGCGAGCAAGTTTGCTTTTTCCTTAGTGGTAGTCACCGTGACGCCGCCGCCTTCGTCTATCAAAGGTGGAAGAGACGTTTTGGAAAGTTATTACTTACTGCCTTTGCTACCGACTAGAAATCCCTAGAGCCTCTGGGGCATTGCAAAAGCTTATTCTTGGTCCTTCGATTTTGTCTGTCCTTAGTTTCGTCAATCACAAGTTCGCATTCGTTTGTCGCTTCGGTATAATAACTGCAACTTTCTTTGTAGGCTTGTTGTTTCCTACCTATGGCTTTTTCGCATCTTCTGTCAAACCAGGCCTTTCCTTCTGACGGTAATTTGATGGAATTTGGGATGTATGCTACCATCCTTAAGGCGATTACTTGCGCAATTTCTTCGCAACAGACTGTCGGGTGACGGGTCGTCAGTGCCAAAGCAGACATCGAGCCAAGAAAAATCCCTTTCTTAGATCCTACCAGTTTGCGCAATTGTAATGCCAGATTTTACGAGGTGGATAGTGGATCCATCTGTAGGAGTGGCAGTTTCACAAATCGTTGTAATAAGTTTGTGGTCGGAAATACCTAATGGCGGACCCACTGTAATTGTGTCCTGGTCAGGATTTGTGGTTAGGAAAAGATTCAGGAGTGCGGCAAATTCACCCCTCTTTGAGGTTCGAGTTAGTTCATCTACAAGTTGAGTAAGCCCGCAGCTGATGGCAAATGATTCAGCTTTTATACCTTCGTTGTCGGTCTTCTTGTGATGTTTAAGCCAGTTGGTGTTATGTATATTGAAATCTCCCAGAAGATTTTTTTCTGAATTGGGGTAGTCGACCTGTATTGAATCAAAAGTGGTAGCTAGTGTTGTAAAAAAGCTTTGGTAGGCTCTATCGCTCGGAGGGCGATAGAGATAGCATGTGAACTTGGTTGATCCCCTGTCAGTGAACTTGAGCCACATGACGTCAAGGTTATTCGGTTCTAGGGTTTCCTCGCGGTGACTGTTCTATTGGTGAATCAATAAATAAAAATAAAATAAACAAATGTATTAACCCATAATGTTGACAATTCAGGAAATAGGATACGTCTAAAGAGCACGTACTGTCTAAAGTTAAAATTACAAAAACTTAATTAAATACATGGGACAAAAATTCGTTTACAGAATAAAAATCATTGGACACTAACAACTTCTTGACATGGGAAGTAAATTTGTTAATAGTAAGATCTTTCACACCACTAGGTAGTTTGTCATATAATTTAGCACCCATATAGTAAGGGCTTGATTTGTGAAGCTCTAATCTGTGTAAGTCGTATTGCAAATTTTGGACATGGCGAGTGTTATAATTGTGATACGCGGTCTGTAGATTAAAATTCGATATATTTTGTCTCACAAACTTTAACGTGTCTAATATATAAATACTGGGGAAAGTGAGAATTTCTTCTATGATAAAAAATTTATTTACAAAACTCTCTGTGTTTTAAACCAAACATACAGCGCTCTTTTGTGCTATAAAGGCTGATTTTCATATATCGGACTGTGCACCGACTGTGCGCCTACCATGCTGCGGACGGCCGTCGCGGGTGTTCTACATTTTCACAATAGAACTGGATGACCGCAACACGGTTGTAGCACAGTCCTATATGTGTAAATGTAAATAAGGGCTTCAGTGCGTTTTATATGGAACATACAATTTTTTGATTTACAGTGAAAACGACACGGTAGGTACACGGTAGGCGCACAGTCGGTGCACAGTCCTATATATGCAAATCAGCCTTAAATACACTGTTCGCTGCTGAAGAGTGTCCATACAATATAATTCCATATCTTATAACAGATTCAAAATTTGAGCAAAATAAAACGTCCTTGTGATATCTTTGCTAGTGATAGCACAAAGTCTCCTCATTGCAAAACAAGTACTTGCACATTTTTTACAAACATAAGTTACACGATCCCGTCATGACAGTGATATGTCTATGTGTATTCCCAGTAGTTTGCAACTTGCTACTTGTTCAATTGTTTTGCCATTTAGCCGAATTAGAGGGTTGGTCGTATAACTGGCAGTAAGTGAGTGAAATTACAAGATATGCGTTTTTTCTTGATTTATTTTTAAGTGAATACTACTAAGATAATTATATTGCCGATAAATTGCTGTTTAGCTGCTCATTTACATCGACTTGGTCATATCATCTGCGAATTGGCAGTGAGATATAGAGAGATATTGATCTAGAAGATTACAATATAGTAAAAATAATAACGGGCACAAAACACTGCCCTGTGGAACACTAACATCAGTTACAAGTTTATCAGAATTTTCACCAAAACAATTAAAAAACTGCTTTTTATTTTTCAGATATGACCTTAATAAATCATTACATTTTCCACGTAATCCATAACTTTCAATTTTTTTTAACAGAATTTCATGGTCAACACAGTCAAAGGCTTTTGACAGATCCACAAAGAGAGCTACCACTTTGTTGTTTTTATCTAGTTGCCTATAAATTACATCAAGAATATTTAGTAAGGCTGACATTGTTGACCTGTCATGCCTAAAACCGTGCTGGGAGTTTGATAAGAGATTATTGGATTCTAAAAATTTTGTTATCCCCTTAGCTAGAATTTTTTCAATGATTTTGGAGAACATCGACAAAAGTGAAATTGGGCGATTGTTGGAAAGTAATTTTTGATCGCCGTTTTTAAATAGAGCAATGACTTTAGAGATCTTTAACATATTCGGAAAGCAGCCTTCGGCGATAGAAATGTTGATTATATGACACAGTGATTTAGCCAAATGGATAGCACACTTCTTTATGATAGATGTAGAGAATTGATCGGGGCCAGAAGAGTTAGTATGTTTTAAGTGCCAATGACTTCAGATTCAGTAACAGCCTCAAGAAAAATAGTTTTTTCTCAGCAAATATTAATTTTGCAAACACATATCAATCAGCAAAGTATTACTTTTCCTGTCCAGGCAGCAAAGTAAGTACTTTGCTGCCTAGGCAGCAAAGTGATTAGTCTCCATGGGAATAAAACGTTTGCCATAAGTTGTCAAACTATAATTATTATGGACATATACATTTCCATAGCAACCAACCGTTCCAACAATTGCGATTTCTATAAAATTTTGTCTTAATTTATCACTACAGGAAAAGTTAAAAGATTGTGGGAATTTTAATAATTTGCAAATATACAATATACGTATATCATTATAAACAATCGGAGACAAAATTATATGTTCAACTCGGCAGCAAAGTAGATTGACTGTCTTAGCTGAATTCCTAGCCGAGCTTAGCGAGCAGTCAATCTACTACTTTGCTGCCTAGTAAAATAAATAACTATTGTCTGTAAAGTTGGATTCCTTTGTACCGTTGTTAATGTTGGTGACATTTTGTTTACTCATGCTTATCTCTTTCAGCAAATTCACAAAGAAATTATTATACGCATTGGCTATTTCCTTCTTATCTACAACTTCAACTTCATTTATTACTCTATTATTATTCTTAGTATGTGTTTCAAAAATAAATTTTTATTGAAGAACTTATGATATTCCATACCACTTTTGATCTGTTACCGAAGTACAGTATTTGATTGTTATAATACATTTGTTTTGCAAGTTTAATCGTGTGTCGATAAATTTTTTTGTAAGTGTTCTAGTAGTTTAAAGTATTAACCCCTGTTTTTGCTGAATAAATAACCTTTTAAGATTAGCTGCTGATACTTTTAGACCTGGCGTTATCCAGTTTTTAGTTTTGCAAAAATTATGTTTTGCCTTAGTAACAAGTTTAAAACAAAGATCATGATAATAAAGAAGTGTACTATTAAATAAGCTAAATTTTTATCAACATCATTATTACAGTTTATAAGATCATGCCAGTCTTCGGTTTCTAGATAATTTGTAAACAGTTTGAAGTTTTTCTTTGAGAACGATCGACTTTTATAAGAGGTATACTTGTTTTCATTTGTTACAGGAAATGAAACTAGCTGTGCAGAGTGATCAGATAAGCCGTTCTGAATAATCTGTCTCTATGTTATAATATTATTAAAATTAGTAAATATATAATTAATGGCACTTTCAGACCTTGTCGTTATTCTTGTTGCTTCATTAAAAACAGAATTCAAATAAAAATAGTTTACAAGCTCAATGAGTTTATCTCTGTCTTGCGAATCAGCTAAATAATTAACGTTCATATCTCCACATACAATTAATTTACCAAAACAATTTTTAACACATGTTACGTTTAAACATTCTTCAAATTGATCCAAAAATAAAAGTAGGTCACTATTTGGAGCCCTATAAATACATAACATACCAATGTTCTCATTATTTATCGTAACACTAATACTTGCACATTCAAATATCTTTTCTATATTTAAATTATTATTACATTTAGGAATTGTAACATATTCAAGAAAATTTTTAATAAGTATTAATGTACCACCATGCATGAACTCTTCCCTGCTGAAACACTCTCCTATACAATAATCAAGCAACCTAATATAGTTAATGTCATCACAACTGCACCAGCTTACTGTTATGCATACTACATCAGGATCCTCTTCACTTAAGAACACTTCTAATTCTTCAGTTTTGTTTTCGACGCATTGTAGGTTTTGATGTAATACTTTGAAGCAGAAATTTGTTCTTGGCTTTGCGGTTTTTGGCTTTGCTGCTTTCTTTAAGTTATTGATTTCAAGAATATTATATATGAAAATCAGTTTTACTTTTCTTGACTTCTAAGTTTCTTAAATATGTTGGACATTCCCTGCTCCAAGTAATATGACGAAAATCAACATGATTTTAAGCTTTTCAACAGCATACTTACAATTTACATATATCTCTTCTTTTATTACAACAATACATTCATTTCTCTGATGAGGGCCACCACATTTGGCACACACTGTCCCCTTATCACATTTTTTGGCAAGATGATTAGAACCACAACAATTAAAGCACATTGCGATGTCTACTGCATCATATACTGCACATTTGTCCCACCCAATATTTACCTTACCAATTTTTAGTAGATTACCATAACTTTGTCCATCTAACTGCACATATGCTATAAAACTGCTTTCATTTCGTCTACTAGGGGCAACATATGTTACTTTCGCTATTGATTTTTCTCTTGTCAAAAAATCTTCATTTTGAGTAAACAATAATTCTTCTATATCATCTGGCTTATTTGTTTCAGCGATGCCTACAATTTTTATTTCCGGAGCTGTTTTTTTAATTCATTTATATTGTAATTTTTACCCATTTCAGTTGTTGCCTCGGCCTTGAGTGCTACTGCGGCTGATTTGCTTTTGCATTCGATTATCACACTACCATCTCGTGCATTTTTCATGCAAGATACTGCTATTTTGGTTGGATGTAGTACAATGTGTGTCATTTATAAATAAAGACATCTCTAGGTATCTATCTACCTATCGACTTTTTACAAAATTTAATTTTTTAATATGAAATAGCCGTTAATGTTATTGTTACCGCAAATTTATTTTATTCCTAAGTCCACTATCTTCTAGTGAACTATTTAATTGCTAAAATCTGTTTCAACTCTTAACAGACAGTCCCAATTTCGGTCACTGGATCTTTATTTTTAAGGCGCGAAATAACATAAAAAAATATCATCCAAAACTTAACCGACCGTGCTTAAGAAATAGACATTAACTCTCACTGATGTCAGAAGTTAATAACTCGTACCGTATGAAATACGGCCCATGAATACCTTACCGTTCTCCCCGTCTATAAAACTGCATAAAAGGTTTAACATACGGGGTTGGTCAAAAAACATACCCCTGCACAATCAAAATATACCTTCCTTATGTTTGCGTGAATGTGGCGTGCATCGCTGACTATTCTGAATAAAATTTATCATGTGTTTGTAATTTAATTGTCTGTAGCGGAAAGGGGGTTGCTCGGATGACACCTCAACGCCGTTTAGAGATTCTCGGCCGCCAGTAGCGTAACGAAATAATCTGCTGGCTATTTGCTGTGGTGCAAGGAAAATTTCGCCTAAATTTAAAACTAAATATTTTCTTAACCAGACATG